>PTEX01000030.1:1774763-1828003 GCA_003342815.1 Eudromia elegans
TAACCCCTCAGGGATCAGCAGCCAGGCTATTAAAGGTGGGTAAATTTTCATTTCCTCACACCAAAAAAAGCTGCAAAGACTCTTCATTAAAAATTACCTGGTAAATGATCACCAAGTCCTGCTGCTTGAATGCTGGACAAGGTTTTGGATTACATTACTAAAATACATCTTTMTACCCAGCATACCTTCTGTATGCCCAGAGAAAGATGCCATATGCTGCTCCTGGCACATACTAAAGAGTAAATTCCCCACCACTCTTATTTAGCTCCTGTATAGTAATAATACCCCTGAACCAAGACGTTTCCCAAAGGTGAACAGCTCTTCAGGCTGCATTGCAGATCAGTGGCTGCTACCCCACCACCACTTCCATTGCTTGCAAAAAAACATCTGATAAAATATTAAAATCACAGTTGAGGGTGGAGAGAGTGGCTTAAACCAGGAGGCTATAGGAGTTAATTTGGTAACTAGGATGTTAAAGATGCGACTCAGAGAAATGCTATGTACTCACACCTTCCCAGATGGGACAAGTATATACCTGTGGGACAGTGACTTAAAAATCCCAAAGCTTATTGAAGCATACCTTATTAGCACAGAGCACTTCTCTGTGCTMATGAGCAGGTTCCATTATAGCCTGAATGCACAGAACAAATCTCTTAAAAGATGCTCAGGGTAAAGTAAGCATCTTGCATCTAAGCAAACTAAGCCAAACAATTTGCTTTCTGGGGAGACAAATCCATAAATTCCCTATGTCGGCTCCTGTTTGGGTTCAACAAAACACCATGGGAAYCTGGTGTCAGCTTGGGTTTCAGGATCAGTTTGGGTTTAAGAGAAAACATGCACGCAAATAGAGAAAATAAAAGACAAAAGATTCAATTCGCTTTTCAGTTTAGGTTCCCTTTGAGTCTAAGCAGCAGTGCTTRGAGTTGCATAAAGTCAAGTTCAAGCATGTTTACAAATCCTTTGGGTTGGTGTTACAGAGCCTTGTTCTGATGTTTTAAGAGAAAAGTTGCATTATACTGTTAAATAGCCTTTTCTTCTCATCCTCCCCCACTCTATCTTACATAAAAGTTATTTTTCAACCCTGAGTGTCATTTCCTGAGAGACCTGGGTCACAAATTTGTTTCTGTTCTTTGGACAGGCTAAATTTAGACTCCTGACAGGAAATGGCAGAGAATTTTTCATTTCTTCCTGGCGGTACTAGGAGCACATTTAGAAGCAACTCAGACCACAACTGCTTCAGCGTGACCTGTCCGCAGGCAGCCTGTGCAAAGCTGGAGCTGGTGCAGCCTCTGCAGAGTAAAACCTGAGCAGGTAGGAATGGCAAATTGCTTCAGTTTGCAAACACCCTATTGAGTTTCCAATGTAGCCTCAAGGCTCCAGTATTCACCCACTGCTCCTGCGCTTCTACTTGTCACTACCTGCTTGTTGTGTCCCTTGCAATCGCTYCTGCCCCGTCTCCTGATGAGGAAGGCTTGCTTGCCTGTGCTGGTGAAAGCCAGGAGTTTTCTGAGTAGCGTTAGCAATTAGGTCTGTCCTGTTGTTTTGGTAGCCCCGGCAGTCTCCCAGGCAGACGCGCCAAGGATGCTGGGCTGGTGATCCAAGAGTGTTCCTAGTGGGATAAGCAGCAGCCTCATCTGTCATTTTCCTTCCCTCTTCCTCCGTTTCTGCTCAGAAATATTATTTAACCATCCTGTAGCTATGATGATAAAAGACAAGGGAGTCAGCAAGTTCAAGCAAACAGTTCTCTGTTGTCACCAATGCTTTTCTTATCCACCAAGTGTGGAAACAGGTGCTCTGCTCTGTGCATAAAACCTATCTTGCTGCTGGACAGACACAACAGCCATCCTCAGTGAGGTGGTCAAATGGCCTGTATCAGGATTCAGAGAGGTCTAGTGCAGGAACACTGCAGGAAAGCCTAGTTCAAGAACAGTGTAGGCAAGCCTAGTTCAAGAACAGTGTAGGCAAGGCCCCTCAGCACGGAGGCCATGCCTGGGGGCCTTCCAAAGGCAGATCTGCACGGACAAGCTGGCTTGATGCTTGTACAAAGCACACACAGGAGACAGCACAATGTCACCTCGCTGGGAGTGTCAYGGGAGACTCTCTGGGAGAGTCATGGGCTCATTCAGAGGACAATTCCTCTTGCTACCAAATTGCTGTGGTTGGGCTCCTTACAGGACAAATTTAGAAAGTTTCTTCTCTTGTTAAAGTAAAACAAAACTCTATAGCTGTCATTTCTGTCTCTGCTGGTTGCTGCCCAGGAATAAGGAAAGCAAACAAATAAACCAAAAAGCCAACCAGAGCATTTYACTCTTTTACCTAAGAGGGCTATGGAAAATACTCAGGAACAAATCCCACTAGCAATAATACTGTGAAGGAAATGAAAAACTCAGATGAAATGGTCTGAAGAAAGAGACTGCCTGCTCTGCAACATTCCCCCATGGGGAAGAAATGTGCAGGGTGCAGGAAAGGGGTGTTTCGAAGGACAGAACAAGTCCTATCAAGCAGGTTTYCCTACAACTGCAGTTCCCCTGTGATTAAATAACTGCAGTTGATTTAAAGATCTCCYGTTGACAACTGCACATGGGACCTTGGGCAGTAGTAGTTTCATGTTGTGCTTTGTCACAGACAGGTGTGGAGCTCCTGCTATTTTCCAGAAGGCTCCTGCAGTCCTCAAATCTTTGACTCTTCCACCTTTTCTTATCTCCTCCTTCCAAAGGAAAGACGTTTTTGGTCACCACCACCACTGTTTGCATTGCAGGCATYGGAATAAATTAGACATACTGGTTGCTCATTACCACTGTGTCATGGCTGAGGCAAAATAGAAAAATATATTCTTAGCTGCATAAAACCCAGCCAGCACACCAGTGGAGCAGAGACTCATTTTTACAGCACATCTCCAGTTTCTCCATACTCCCTTTCCCTAGGAACTGCAGCCCCAGACAGCTTCAGCTGCAGCTCTGAGTCAGTTGCCTTCTAGGAGGCTTCGAAAGCTGCCCTATTGACTTACAGTTGGAGAAACAAGTGTTTTCCAGCTGGCTTTGGTTAAAGGGATTCTTTATGGATCCCATTTGTGTGCGCATGGGGAATGTGCACTGTGTACTCATTTATCAGTGTAGATGTATTCCTGAGCATCTCGTGGAACGTGTCCACTGTTTTCCTGTAAACAT
The DNA here is from genome assembly GCA_003342815.1 of Eudromia elegans. NCBI lineage: Eukaryota > Metazoa > Chordata > Aves > Tinamiformes > Tinamidae > Eudromia > Eudromia elegans. The sequence continues at coordinate 1,777,931 of PTEX01000030.1, forward strand.
CCCTGTGTAACACAAAGGGACGGAAAAGGTTGAGAGGCTCAGCCCTCTGGAATATGATGGGGAAACCCAGCTCTGCCGGTACCTTCCCATTGCCAATGAAGAAGTGGTAGAGTTTCTTTTCATGCAAGCATTTCTCCAGGAATTTGAGCATGTCTTGCAGACGGGCCTCCAGCTTCTCCGGAGCCCAGTCCTGACAGGGACGTGCCTGCAGCAGATGCAGCAGCACTGTCTTCAGGTGGTAGTTGCTGAGGCCACTTGGACCTGTGAGGCTGCACTGCTTCCCGTGGAGGAAGGAGAGGATCTGAAGGCAGCTGACRTGGCAGGCGTTGGCAGGCAGCATTTTGGAGACCAACTGGATGAATCTCCTCTCATATACTGCGAAGGTGAGAAACCAGTGGGTGCTGGARGGCAGGTCTGCTGCCAGGCCACACCGAGGGAAATGAGAGATGAAGTAAACATCAGAGTTCTCGTACTGCACCACAGGGGTGAGGTTGAAGGCAATTGATTTCCCTGACTTGAATTTTATCTTTAGGGCCCCTGGRGAGTCCAGGAGGCTGAAGGAAAGGTCGAATTCATACTTGTGGGAGATTCTGTTCCAGGCCTTGGTGACTGCAATCTGGAACCACTTCATGACTTGGTCTGCATCCAAATACTGAGTATTTTTGAAGCACAGYAGGTCTTCCATCTCACTGCTGGGCCTGGTGATATTGGCTTGGCTGTGGAGGAGGCACAGCATATCTTCCCCCAGTTTAGTCTTGTCACAGATGCAGCCTGCCGCATCTACACCTGCCCTGCAGACCTTGATCGTGCCATAACCTTGTTCATCTGGGGGAAAAGAATCACCAGAGCACCAGGTCTGGGACTGGAAACAGTATGGCTCCGGGGGGGCAAAAGGCACTATGAGATCGCAGACGAAAGGCTTGCGCACTCTCCAGTTCTCATACATGCTCCCCACTCCCATGCAGTCCTCCACTTCCATGTCAGCATCCCGGTTACAAACACTCCTCAAGGCTTCCAGCAAGTCATCTGCAAATCCCTCYACCATCTCCCGCATCCTGGCCATGTCTCCGGTGGTCCCCAGGATGCGCTTCTCATAAAAGCTGGCCAAGATGGTCTTGTCAGGAAGGACCACTCCTTTAAATGCTCTCCCCAGGATAGCCATGTCATCCTCTTCRCCTCCTATGTCCTGCCAATTCCCTTCTTGGAAGTCCTGCCTCCAGAGCTCGATCAGCAAGAATATGACCAAGGAAATAGCAGTCCACATATCCCATGAGACCTTTGCCTCTTTCTTTTCCTCCACTACCTTTGCAGCCTTTTCCAGAGCCTTTTGCTTGGCTTCCTGTCCTGCGATTTCCTCCTCCAAGCGCCGCTGCTCCAGTCGAAGGATCTCCTCTCGCTCCTTCATCCTCCGGATGATTTCTTCCGTGTTCTCAGGGATGATGGTGCCATTCTCTTTAGGGAAGAGGAGCGGGTGGTTGATGATAGCAGTAATCACCACTAGGCACACCCGGAAGATTCCCACCGGCATGGCAGTTCCTTCCCTGAAGGAGAAAGAAAAAAAGAAAGAAAATGACCCACGCCCTGGACTATATTCCATCGAGAAGAAAAATGGAAAAACTTCCCACTTAAATGAAAACTTCAGCAGCCTCTCTAAGCCTGGAAAGCATGCTTGAATCTGGAAGCTCCTAAGCCYGTAGCTGTGTCTCTCAGAAAGTTTGTATCAGATAGGCATGGGGGAAATCAAGGGGTTGGCAAAAACAGATCATTTCTGTGCGTGGGGAGGGTGGAAGTTTCCTTCTCTTATCTCCAAATTAACTTCTAGAACCAAAAGATATGAAGGCATTCGCTACAGTCAGACAATACTGGTGGGGTAGTGTGCGAAGGCACATTCTTCTTCCCTCCTTGAAAGTTCACTGGATAGCAAGGAGAAAAGATTATCCCCCAGATCTAGAAAACCAGAGCTGGTGAGGACTGCTTTCCCTCACATGAGACGAGAGCTGCAGTAAACCAGATGTGGCAATGGCATGAGCTGGGCTATCYTCATCACTTGTGTGCAGCCTGTCAGGACCTATGGAGCTTCCTCAGATCAGGGCAATCTTCACTGCCGGTGTTGGTTAGGGGCAACAAGCCTGCACGGCTCTGTGCTTCCTGGCACTGAACCGTACCACTGCTCTGACCTAAGCAATCTCCTCCATGTACCCCCTTCACAGCTGTACACTGAGCCAGCTTGCTCCTACCTGAGATGGCCTCAACCTTGTTGTGAAATGTACCCAGGGTCCTGCTGCCACTCTGCTCACCTGCCCGCACATGCCACATGTTACCCCTTTCATTGCCTCTTGCCATGCCTGAGGAGACCATGGTGTTTTGGCATTGCTCTGTGCTGTTACTGGCTCCAGTACTTGGACTTCACACCTAATAAAGTTTTCCATGTCTTGGGGCTCACTATGTAAGAATTTAACTCCTAGTTTCCTGGGCATAGTCCCAGGACCAGTGCATTGACTGGGCCCCGATGAAGCCTCCCAGAGGTTCTGGGTCAGAGGATGCTTGGGCTAAAGCCTGGGCTGCTTCCTCCCATCTGGAGGAGGCATTTTTCCTTCTTGAGAGCTGGCATCTCTACCTGTATCCCACATGCCTGCTCAGGGCAGGACAACTAGGGATCTTATCTAGTGCTAAGCAGTGATAAACTCACAACATCTCCCTTCAGTTCTAGCACAGGGTGATTAGAAAGATTAGAGAAATGCTGGAGATTTGCTTAAGTACCACACAAATGTTGCTGTCTCAGCATGCAAGAATGAGAACATCTCTGGCCTTAAGAGAGATGATGATGAGAACATCATTTGTGCCTTAAGAGAGTATGCAAAGATATATCCATTCAAGTGGGCCTTGTTATCATTAGTGCATTATAAGCTGCTGCCTTTTGATTGCAGGAACCTAGATTTCTGTTGAGCACACTCACTGCATATAGGAACTGTGTCCTTCAGCAGGCAATTATCTTTGCTTATGAGAGGGATAGGACTGGAAGAGCAAGAGAATGGAACAGGATTGAGATGTATTGTCCAAGCAGCAAGGAGGTTCACATGATGCTCAGAATAATGTTAAGTGCCCCTCCCTGTGTAACATTTACTAACAACCCTTTTTTTAGATCTCTCATACGTGCACAAATGCCTGCACTTACACCAGCCTTGCTCTGGAGATCTTTGCCTGCCTTTATGACACTTTCTACACTTAAAGGAACTCTTTAAGTCATCAAGTAATGATATCAAGTTGAATTAATGCTCAAAGCTGGGTGTTCCAGTTATTCTCCAAGCTCCATGTCTGGCCATGGTTTAAAAATAAACTGGGGTCACCCTGTATTGCAAAGAGCTTTATCAGTTTGCAGGGCAGGGCAGGAAATGCTGGTGAGTTCCTTTTCTTGCAGACCACGTCTGCTTTCCAATGTTAAAAATAACATGGCCAGGTGCCACATCTTGAGGAGCAACATTGCTACCCTGCCCTGCAGATGACACGTTGGACTCTTACTGTAATACTTCCCAAATGCGTAGGGCTGTAAGAAGCCAACTTCCTCCGGATCTTCTTGTACCCTTCCAGAATCTCCCATGCCCAGCTGCCCACGGCCACACCACTTCCAGAGGTCACCTGCCCCTGAACTCTACTAGCAGAACAGCACAGGCCTGCAAGCCCCCAGTCCATCACTGGTTGGAGCAGCTGATTTAATTCTGGGCTGCACTGACAATCCCGACGGATTTTGCAGGAATAGGTTAGGAAGCGTGTACACAACCGCCTCCTATTGTAGAGCCCCCTGTACTGGCATCATTCCCTGGCAGAGTCAGAATAAAAACTGRAATGAAAACATCTTCAGGTAGGAGGATAAATAGGCAAGAGAAGCATCTGTTTTCAGCCTTAATACGAAGAAACTTATCCTGGTTCAGAAATGCCCTTTTATTACTGTAGCGCTAGTAGCTTTCATCCCAGAAAATGCAGACTGCTTTAGCTATACCATGGTAGCCCTAGYAGCTGAAGTCAAACACTAAGCCCAATTAAGGCTTAAGGGGAACGATGCTCTGCGATCGAAGTCAGCAGTGCCTGGCCTTAACAGCTACAAGAATGGCACAGGCAGAGCGTTCCCACACCTCAGCAGACACAGGTTTCCTGGCTAGCATGGAAAGACTAAATAATAGAGGTGAAACCAGTAGCACTGCCTGCTAGGGTAGTCTTCCCATAACAAGGGAYGCTTCCAGCACTTCCCATAACAAAGGACACTCTCTTCCCTTGCTTTTAASTTCAGCCCAAGCAAATTAGGCTGATAAAAATATTTATGCATGCCCTGGCTGAAACAGCTTTTGTGTGGGAGAATGGGAGAAAGTCCAAATGTTTCTAAGCAGAAGATTAAGAAAAAGAAGCAGTACTGCTTTGTCTGTACATCAGATTTTGCTATGTTTCAGGCATTTAAAAAGTATGTATTTCACATACGATCAATGTAGATGTGAGACTTTAAACAGCAAGTTCTCAAAGCACTCTTCAATATTTTCCAATTTTCCATCTCTCTCCATTTCTTTATTTCCATCTCTCCATTTCTTCTATTCAAAGTACAGAAAATGCCTAGACTTGGCAATATGCTTCCATCCAATGACTTCCTTTTTTTTTTTTTTTTTTTCAGACTTTCCTGTGGTAGCCTCAGGACTCCAAAAATCTCCCCTAATTTAGTACACTGATTCTCATGGCATTACATGCAGGCCTGCTCTGCTCTGCTCGAGATGCTCTCATCTTCCAGATGAGAGAGCAAAGATCTTACCTCCTATGATCCCAAGAGCACAAAGGAGGGAAAGGATTGGCAAAACAGAGGAAAGCAGCACAGGAAAATGAAAAGGGACAGAAGCAAGTGCCACATGGGACCCAACCATCCCTTCCCCTGCCCAGAGTAGCTGGGGCTCAGTGGTTGTAGCTATGCAGTTTACTGCTGAACACCTGACACTGTTTGTTCAAACTGCCTCTAACACCAGAATAATTAGTTACCTCCTGGGCATTTCTGTGATCYTCAGCACCTGAATGCCTCATTGATTTTTAAATATCACTCTAAATAACCCTGTGAAGTGAGGGGGTAGGTACCCTCCCTGCTCTTCAACTGGGAAGTGAGGGCACAGGGAGATAAAAGTAGCTGATAGCTCTGTTACCCAATTAGAAGCAATTATCAGTAGCATCCTACAGCAGTTTGCATATTCAAAGGCTTCATCAAGTGCAGCTGCAGCTTTCAATGCTCAGCTCCCAGGCAAGTTAAGCCTCATCCTTTCAAGCAGCCTCTTGGCTACATGATCCTGGCCAGCCCTTCAGCAAGCCCAGGGCAGGCCCTGAACGATGCAAGGAACCCTGCACTTCAGGAGGTGACAYGATGACACATGCACAAGGAGCCCAGGTTGCACGCTAGCTATTCTGGACGTGCTTYGGTGTGTGATTCAGTAATGTTGGGTTAACCTGCCTGTCTGTAGCACAGTTAAACTCGGTGCGTTGCAAGGAGAGGGAAGCAGCACATTAACTGCACATGTGCATAAGCCTTAGCACAGGCAGGAAGAGGTCAAGCAATGGCTGAGGGCAGCCTCTGCCTTCTGCTCAGAAGAGCAGGCTGAATTTCCTTCCATTGGCCTCATAAAATAAGAAGGGGAATATGCTGAGAGATGCTGGCCACAGGACTGCCTCGGGAAAGGACTCGTCATCTTTGCTGCATGCAGGCAGTGCCAGCCATGCCCAGGCTGGAAGGGAAATGGGCTGGAGCTCTGCAGCATGATCCCTTGGACAAGATCTGACCCACTGAGTTCCTGGGCAGTGCAGCAAAAGCAGAGCTGTGGTTCCTCRTCAGCAGAAATGCAGCTCCCTCATTCTGACAGCTGAAGGCGAGCTCTGCACACCAGCTCTCCCAGAGCCTGCATCTCTGCAGGAACTGCCACCCTTATCTAGGCTACCCGGGTCCCTGAGCACATGGCCTGAAGGAAAAATATGCGCAAGGATTACTGCAAGACAAATAAAAATAGCCATTGCACTGTCCCTGACTATAGCCAGTTCCTGGGCCTGGGGGCCCACTGAAGCAAGTGGTTTTGCTTAGTGACAGTTTATGTGTCAACTTTGCCTTCAGCTTGTGCCTTGAATCTCTCCTCTTTGCCAGGGAGTATCAGAGAGCTCTTCTCCTGTTATGAGATGTTTGTGCAGGCTGTTTCGAGGGCGGCTGCACATCCTGTGGGAGGGTGAAGGCTCCCACTTCCCACAGCCTCCCTCGTACAGGCTGTCTCTTGATGAGCATCAAGGTCCTCTGTAGAGRTGACAGTGCTCAAAGCTAAAATAATGTCCTGCCCCTTCCACCTGAAGATATCCTTAGCTTTTGATTTCTGTTTCTTAACTGTTCCTCAGATCTTTTTCCACACCAGCTTCTTAACCTTTTGCCTGCTGGGTCTTGGCAAAGGAAATGGAAGGGATTTATACTGCAGCCTAAAAAATTGCCTCCATGTAAGCTGGTAGCCAAGCTGGTGTGCCCCAAGCCCAGGTAATGCTCCATCTTYTCCCATCTCCCTTCTGTGAAGACAAGGGAGTATATTTCCCTTTCATTAATGGTTCCCTTCTTTCCCCAAAAGCTTCTCATGCTTCTATATTTTATCCCTGTTTAAATTTTGAATCATGGGAAGCAAAATATTYTATGGCTGATGTTCAGCAACAAACCAAATAAGAACAAGTTGATGATTCCATATGCATTTTCAAAATGCATGTGGATTTCTTAAATTAGAAAAACTCCAGCCACTGAATGTGGTTCAGTGATACACTGAAATATGCCAAGACGTCATTTATGACATACTCRATTACTTCCTGCGATTTGGGCAACACAAAAGGCAGTGAATAGGTGGCTGCCTCATTGTGTTTTGGTTTGGTAGGCTGCAAAAAAAGAGGCCATTTGAAGAGATTATAAAAACTGCAGCTGGTTGGCAGCTTTCTTCATTGAAAGCTGCCAAGTTTTTGAAACCAAGACTTCATAGGGACCAATATGATTTCTCAGTCTTTTGGGGGAGGTCTTTGAGGTCTGGAATGGGCTCTCCTGTATGTTTTGACTGGAGAAATTAATAACTTAGAATAGTCACTAAACTGCACTTGGGACTCTCGTGTTGGGAAGAYGKGAATTTCAATCATAGGGATTTGGGRCTCAGCCTAGCCCAGCCCAGCCCTCTTCCCTAACCACTCAGCTTCTGGGAGACCCGTGATTCTTCTTCAAACAGCCTTTAGACCTCCAAGCATACACTCTGAAAACACTTGTGATGCATTTAAGAATATCTAGTCAAAACACAAATAGCTTTATTTTTGTGCATATATATATATACATCCAAATATATATATATACACACAAAGATATATACATATAAAAGCCAGCTTTTCAGCTTGCCTTTGCAATACTTCACTGCCTTCTGCAGTTTGCATGTATGTGCCATCTCTGCAGCTATTCAGAGACCTGCMACGCTCTGGCAGGGAGGCCTCCTCTTACTGAGGACTGCAGGCTCTGAAATGCCTCCTGCTCTCCTAYCTCTCAAGCATGCAGTAAGCAGTACCACAGAGAGACCAGCCAGCAAAACAGGGAGCCCTAAAACACAGCACAGYCCTAGCAGCACCAGCTCGTGATGTTGCTTGACATCCTCAGAATTTGAATTAAGCTTATAGACAGCATGCACTGGATGACAACTGACAGAGGACAAAAAGTACCAGCGACAGCAGCTACAACCCATGCTCTCATTTGCCCTTTTGGGCGTTAAATTAGTGCTATGCAATACCAAATTTCAGTTGCCAGTAGTCAGAGTTGATTCTGCATAAGTCAACAGGATGAATCTCTTTTTGGCTCTCTACAAAAGCCATCAGTGGAAAGGACCAGTGTATGARGCCTGGGTGTTGAGACTAGAACCAGAACCGTATTTAAATAAGAACAAGACCGCCTGTGCAGATAACTTGCTTGATATTGATTACACAGGGTGGGTATGGCAGAGCAAAGAATTGGACCTTAGGACCACCTGCCCCTAGAGACTCTAAGTGCCTTGCAGCTCCAGTCCTACCACTCATGCTTCACCCCACACACTTCCTTAGCTCACCACGTGGTGCTCAATGAGCCAGAYGAGAGCAACTGCCTTCCAGGACATGCCCAGGAAGCCCCACCCCGGTTAGATGCACGGCCATAGGACAGCGGTTGGACAAGGCCACTTGCCTGATAACTATTGTTTTGCCATTTGATTGAGAACWCGTTAGCCTTCGTAACATCTATGAACATCCTGTCTCAGGCCTGTTCCGGTGCCAACGGGGTCAGCTGCACGGCCTGCGTCGGACATCCTGCTCAGCGCGTCTGCTGCGGACATTCGGAAGCAATATTTTCCTCCCAAGGTCAGCAGATCAGGTATTTCCACGGAAATGCTGATGCTTATCCTGTGTATAGGACTTGGTAGACCTCCCTTCCCATACACAGGCAGACTAGCAGTGGATAAGCACGTGATGCTACCGCGTGGTCCTGGGTCCAGGAGAGGGRGTACAGAGAGCCCCAGGACACCCCACAGGAAGGGCTTCCAGAGCACCAGGTGTGGACTGATTTTGCCACTGTCACTCCGAGCAGATGAGTGTCTGACTTCTGAAAAGGACAAGGAGTTTCCCTCACGTCTTCCAATCCTTCACCATCTTTGCCCTTAGGAAGCTTTTCCTCATGCCTAGTTAAACCCTCCTGGCYGCAGTCTGAGCCCTTGACTTCCCAATGACTGCTGTGTGTAAGAGTATGACAGACTGTTTCCACCCCCGCCGCCCCCTCTTTGAAGTAGGATYTAAGATATTTCCAGATCATCCCCTCTGCTTTTGCCTCAGCCTTCTCTACATGGAGATGCATTTCTGAGATGTTCCCAAAAAAAGCCCTTGGTCTCTCCTCCCTGTCCCCAAAACCTAGACAGAAGGCAGGTTCTATTACTGTAGCATGGAGTTATTTGCCTTCCAGGACTCACTTCAAAAAAACCACCCACCCACCCACCAACCAAAGACGTAGTACCTGTTAGATTTTCAGTTTCACCACTAAGTTAGAGGGTTTATTTCCAAGTTCTTTATTTCTGGATATTTCTAAGTCACCACTTCACATTCCACTGACAAGAACATGATTTTGGTCTCCCCTTTCTACTCCAGAGGCTAAGAGCCCCTGTTGTCAAGAAAGGGTATAATAGCTGTTAAATCAATGCAAAAGCTGGCACAAGAGAGGGTGTGTATGGAAACTAAGACAAAGTGGTTAGTGTGGTGATCAGGCTTCTCAGCAGCCCAAATGAAGCTGTGCAATACCTCAAGTCCCCCCACTAGGGCTGAGCAGGGTTTTTACAAACTGAAACACGCTGCTGGCTGCGAGGGAGGCATGAGGGGAAAGGTAGGAAGTGTGTGCATGTGGCTCCCACCCACGTACTTAGCTGTTGTGGTAGGATCCCAGCCAGGAACAGCTTGGCTTTTCAAGCCAAATAAATTCCGCCTTTTAATTGTGAGGAGAACAATTGCAGTAGACWGAACTTTTGTGTTTTAGGAGGAAAAAGAAAGTCCCACCAAAATTAATTAATTAAATAAATAAATAAAAAAAAATCTTGGCTCACCAGTCCGAGTTCCCCCCCCTACAACTGAATGGGACAGAAGCTAGAACAATAGCTGGTCACTGCCTTGCACAGTCCCTCATCGATCGGTGCAGACAGACACAAATGACAATAACCCCCCCACTGCTTTACTGCAGGCCTGATGGTATCAACTGCAACGCACGGAGCAGTGTCACAGCACACGTGCTCSCTGGCTCACACACGCCGGCTGCTTYGCGGTCACAGAACTTTTACCTTCGCCCATGCAGGCAGCTGTGGCTCTTGGATCTGAAACAGTCACCTCACAGGAAAGGAAGTAAGGGGGAGATGTGAGAACACACAGAACGGTTCAATTGTAAAGATGCTACTTTAAATCAACCCTCCTTTTCCTCCGTTAATTCTCAAAAGGGTAGAGAAAAATCTACCCAGCACAGTTTAAGTCAGTGGTTACTCTGTTTCTACCTGTCCTAAGGTTAATCAAAGCATATCGCTGTAAGCCTGCCCATCCAGATTAGCTATATTTTGTACATCCATTCAAATGACTGCTTCATTACTCTAAGGGTTAGAGGAAACGTCATTAGAAAGCTGCTTTCCCAGAAGGGATGCATCATTCTAGCACATCCCAAAAACGTGGATTCACATGTGGCAACTGGCATAGCTCAGATGTGACTCGCAGAATGATTATGTTTTACATTGGAAACTACAAGATCTCATTTCAGCCATTTACAATGAGAATTTACGTATTAGAGGCAGTGGAAAGCCTTGAGTTGCCACCTACTTCTGCATTCAGATGGTGAACCAAAACACAACAAAAGGAAATTGTCATTGTGGCCTGAGAATTTGCTTGATTCCAGGTCTTCTGCTCCACCAGCCTTGAATCAGTGACAAAGTAGCACAACTATGTGTGGACTTGCAGACCCACATATCTAGTTAAATGGGTCTCAAAAATGTSGAGTGGGATAAGGGGCTTTCTGATATTGGATTATTGTTTTGAAAACTAGTTGCAGCTTTTGGTATGCAAGCAGTTAGGGAGGAAAAGTATTTAAATATTGTCTATTATAGCAAAAATGTCACCACGAAATGAAAAGTCCTGCTTTATTCCACTGCCTGCAATCCTAGCTTTTATATAAAAGATGATATAGTTCTCCAATAAAATAATAATTTAAAAAACCACACACACAATCTGAAAATGCTTGAAAATGCTGCAGAGAGTGCATACTCCTAGGGCAATGTCCTGTTTCCTCTGCTCTCACTGGGATGACTGCCCTCATCTAAGCAGAGGCCCTTCACACTACACACAGGTGGATGCAGGAAAAAAACAGGCCTTTTTATTTCACTACCTGACGGCTCTACAAATGTACAGAAGAAATAACATGAATGCTTTCAGAAGCAGTAAGCCCATTCTTGGCAGTTTTTACATTTACGAAACACTTGTACACACAAATATGTTGGCTGCAGAGTATTGCTGGCTAACCCTGCTTTTTAAAACCAGTTTGAATCAATACAAATGAAAGGAGAAAAGCAAAGCCATACAAGTAAATAAACTGTCCCACCCTTGTGCAGTATTTCCATGAAACATCCTCACAGTATCCGAGGCATTTTCACCCTAGGATGTGACTCCAAAACCAGCCTATTGCTACATGCACTCAAAAGCTACATAATAATTCCATGTGTTCTTTGCTCGGTCCCAACAAAAGAAGCCATCTTTAAGTACTTTCTTTCTCTGAGCAGTCTATGAACTGAATCCTATGAACCGAGCTGGAAAAGAACTGCTTTGAGAAAACTTTCATGGGATAAAARTGATGCAATATTCACCGTTGTAGCCAAAGTGCTGAACACACGTGAGGGCTGTGAAGCCACGTGGTTTTCATTTGGGACACATGAACATGGGGAACACAAATGCTTGCTTCCTTTAAAGCATAACTACAACAAAGGAAGGCTTTATTTGGAAGCCAAGGGACAGCCTCTTTGCCACACTTGAAGGCTAATTTAGTGTGCAGTGGGAACTGTGAGTCATAGCTGCGGGGCCCCTGCTCAAGGGCACAAAAATCCCCTTTGCTAGAGTGGTCAAGGAGCTTCGCTGGGGAGCAATGACAGCTCAAAGCTCCGTATGGCCATCTGAAAGCTTCTAGGAAAACAGCAAATGCGAGGCTGAGCTAGGAATGTGTTTTAGATGACTCACAGTGCAGACATAACCCCCTCGGTCAGTATTTCCTCCCGCAACTCCTTTTGTGTCACAGTTCTCAACTGGCGCATGTTCCAAGTGCAAAGTGCCTATGGCTCAACAAGGAAGTGGAATGGGCTTCAGCCCGGGCTTTCTGACTGCCCTTCAACTTTGCTTGCAGATGAGGGTGACCTTCATACTTAGACTGAGTATAACCAACTCTCTAGGTAGGCGTTCAGCAAAGCTCTCTGTCCTTAAATCATCCACAGTGTCAGATTAATTTACATCACGATGCGTTACAGAGATTTGCATCTGAGGTGAATATCCCTATCATTGTCTCCTCATGACAGAGGAAGCTTTGCTGACTWTTTCAGCTACCCAGAAAGTAGAGACGTAGCTCATCCTTGCCCCTACTAGCTTTCACACAGAAGTAAATGTGTCCTTTAATTGTTATGAATGTATTTCAATCCACAGCTTCAGAAGTACTACAGAAAATTCCAGTGAGATCACCCAAAATCAGTGGCAGTCAAAAGTCAGCGATTTGGGAGGTAAGCATTCGCTCTAAAAATCAACATATGTATATTTTKATGCAGATACACACACAATTTAAGCTCCTCTGGGAAGTGCTATATTATAAACAGTATGTTTCACAGGAGGTTTGAGAATGTCTCCTCAACCCCATCTCTGGTCTATATTAACACTTGACAGGAGCCTCAAAAATAGACATAAAAGAGCTCTCAAGAAGCAACAGTTTCTTTCCCTGCCTACAGCCAGGGCCTATGCTGCTTAGATGGTTTCTGGCAAATTTTTGTCCCTTTGTTCTGTAAAGCTTCCATCAAACACCATCTCAGCTTCACAAGAGAGTCTAGACTATTGCTTAACTACCTTTCCCTGTAAGAATTTCTCCTAATCACTGTAAGCGCTTTTTCTGAAGAAAGGAATAAGCCCTGGTGAGGTTCTGGCATGTACACAGGGTATTTTGTCTTAGGGGGCTGCTGCCTTCCCCACAGGCAGCCTGGGAACTTTTTGCTCCCACTCCTAATGAGGTGCTCACCGAACACTACCAAATCCTCTATGATTTTGAACTGAAGACAAAAGTCCCTGGCCAGGAGAAGTTGACTTTTTTCCCCTGTTTTTGTCTACAAGCTGTATGTTTTCAAGTGATGGCACCACCACCCCTTAGAACAACCCAGGGAAAGATGCAGCTGGCTGCACAACTGGTGCAGCTGACGTCCCACAGCTAGCACATTTCTGTCCCATTTCTGTTTGGGCACAAGAACCTTCTCTACGTGCACCACAGTTTTGAAAGCGAAAGAACGGTATGCTTTTATTTGCCWGGCAACTGAAATAGCCATATGAATCAGAGACGGTGCCTAAGCTGGCTTAAATTCTGAAACKTTTGGCTTCTGCGGCCCTCAGCCTTGCCAAATGAAGTTGGTTTTTCCAAGCCACATGCATTGCAGTGGGGTGYATCAGATGTTTGCACTGTATATGCTGAGAAAGCATCTCTGCCCTGGGGCAAATATCACCGATACAGATAATGTGCTGGAKCAGCCAGAAAAACCTGCCTCTAGAAAAGGGATAGTAATGAAAGATGGTAGGGGAAAGAAAGAGCTCATTTATACACAGGAGGATGGCAAGGGGCCAGCTCTCACAGCTTTGATCTGGGCAGGTTAGAGGAGCAGGCCAGGGAAGGCTTTGGAGAAGGGCTTTGCTAGCGCAGAGCAGCCATTTGAAGTAACTGGGATGGGAAGAAGGGGACAGACACCACCCAGCACAGGAGCAGATCCAGAAAAAAAATACCAGACAAAACAAGAAATTACCTGAAATACATGAATAGCAGGTACTCAAAGATGAAGGAAGACATTCTACCTWCTCTGGCTGCTGCCTTTACCATTGCTTCCCTTCCTAGCATGACTACCCACAAGCCTACTGTCATACACTTGTGATGCAGCATTGCCAAAGGTCTGGGGTTCGCCAGACAGCTCTGCTTTCAAGGATTTCCCAGGGTTCCCGATACAAACTCCATCTGGACCATTCACACCCTACACAGAGCCAATTGTAAAAGCGCCTATCTGACTTCCATTCCAGCAGAGCTCTTGCCTCCGCTGTCATCTCTCACAATGCTGAGGTTGTCCTGGCAGGAGTTAGGTCTCCCCAACATCTGGAGAAGGGGGTCCAGCACTCTCTTCACTCTCTTGGTCTGGGTAAGGTACCTTTGGCAAGGCCAGTAAATGCAGGAGCATCTGCTGTCAGCAAAGCTTAGACCTGTTTGTTCCTTTCTGGTATCCCCCTCTGCTCTTCTCACCCCCAAGGGTTCCCCATAGGGCAAATCTAGATAGAATGCCAGAAGAGAGAAGCTTTTAGCTCTGAACTTCCAAACCGAAGCCATTTTCAAACTAAACCTTCTCAGTATTGCTACATCAGGTGGGTTTCACAAGTGCTGCCTGACCCTTGCTGCCAGCAGCAGCACAATGGTTACTAAACATGAACCACACCACTTTCCTTCTGGCGTTTTTGCTGCAAAGCTCAAGATCTCCTTGTGAAAGGCTTTCTAAGCTGGGGAAAGGAGAATGACCCCTGGAGCACTTACCTGCTACAGGACGTCACAGGTGCTCATTAAATGTCACATCCCTATGATCAGTGTGATGCGGAGAAGGCTGAATTCAGTCACCCACCACYGAAGYGCAGCCAGGAAGTCTGCAAGAGACAATGAAAGAAGAAGTTCAGAGAGAAGATGAATGCATAATGCAGTGATCTAAATTAGGGATTGATTAAAGCGGAGATTAGGTCACTCCCTTACTTCATAAAATGATCATAGAAACTCAAGAGACAAGAAAGCGAAGGTCTTTGAAGCGATCATGGCAGAGCTAAAACAGCCTCTCTCATGAGAAAACSTGCAAGTGACACCGCAGGTCTGCCAGCATAGCAGAGAGCAACAAAAGAGGAACTCCCTCCTCGGGCGCCTGCCTGCTCCACCAGCCCTCTCTTTTCAAAATGGACTAGGGCCAAATGAGCAGMAGCCTAAGTGTAAGGGCTGGGGCGCTTGTCTGGGATTAGCTTGTCTCAGAGGAGGCTCAAGGGAGCTCACGAGCTAGAAATGCTTGCTGGGGGAGCTTGCTCTAGAGAGCTGATGGGAGAAACAGAAAGCAGGAGAAGGGGCAGGAAATAAGTGTAAGAGCATACGGGAAGAGGTGAAATGCAGAACCACAAAAGATAGACTACTTAATTTAGAAGGGGAGTGAACTTAAAAATTAGATGAAACAGGAAACAACGTTAATTCCTCTGAACAGAAGTTGAAGATGATTGGCCAGATAAATTAGTTGTGTGCAGATAAAACCAGACAGTTACGCAGCTATGGTTTGCAAAAAAGAAGTCTACCACCCTCAAAATTAGTTGTGATCACAGCAGCTTCAGCAACTCCTACTGTCTTGCTCCAAAGACTAAAGAAGTCAGGAATGGCCCTTCTGTGGGCCGAGATGCTCTTTGTAGCTGGATCCTTTGAAAACTCAGCATTATGTCAATGTGTCCTTGTTCTCCCATCTGCGTTTCTGGGAATCAAGATTGCCTCAATGTGGCAGCCCTTGGGGAAGGGGATTGATCAGCTCTCCCTCCTCCTCCATACTTGCTCWGAGCAGACAGCACATGCAGTCTCGCTTCTCCATTTCCTTCTCTGGCTASGAGGCTAAATCGACAAACTGGTCCRAATAGATCTCTGCCCTGATCTTCCTGTGCCTTRGGAGCAGCCTGTCATTGCAATGCAGTGCTGCTCACAAAGCAGCCCAATCCCGGAAAGGCTGGATCCATGCTGTAACACCCAGAGGGTATCCCAATGGATACACAGTTTTCCACATCTAGAGCACTGTGTCCAGCTCTGGGCTCCCTAGTACGAGACATGGAGCTGCTGGAGCCAGTCCAGCAGAGAGGGCCACGAAGATGGAACTGGAACGTCCCTCCTGTGAGGAAAGGCCCAGAGAGCTGGGAGTCTTCAGCCTGGAGGAGACTGAGGGGCAATCTTATCAATGTGTACACGTATCTGAAGGGAGCATGTAAAGAGGATGGGGATGGTCTCTTTTCATTGGACAAAGCATTGGGCACAAAGTGAAATGCAGTAAGTTCTGTCTGAACGTGAGATGACTGAGCACTGGAAGGAGGCAGTCTGAGGATTCTCCTTCCTTGGTGATATTCAGAAGGTCCCTTCCAACCTCAACCATTCTGTGATTTTGTGTCTTCAGGACACAGCAACAGGACCTGTTTGTTTGCCAAACCACYAGCCAGAAGAACACAGCTCTGGGCAGACACGTTTAGCAAAGCAAGRATGGCTCGGGAACCTTAGAGTTGTCCAAGTGCATGTGGAAACACTTGGGGCAGGGGAAAGGAAGCCCAGCTGCACCCCTGGACTCGTTTTTCTTCTAATCTTGGCTCCCTTCCCATTCCCCAAGCCAAGGGGTGAACAGGCAGAGGGCTTTGCTTACACAGCTGAGCTGGCACCCTGCTAAACGCAGGGCATAGCAATGCCACCCAGCACGCRCCCTGGCTGCTCTCCCTGCCTCGCTCCGGCCTGAAGACCACAGCCTCTACCTCTCTGCACTCCCCAGCAATTAAATGTTCTGATGGAAAGTACGCTGCCTGGCAGCAAACCCACTGCTTTCCAGGGTAAATGAATCCATAATAACACTTGGGAGAGAATGAGCTGGCCCATCCAACAGTCTGTTTGAAAGGAGATCTGGAGGAACAACCCCGTAGACTTTCCTCAAAGCCTTCCACATTACACCGTTGCTATGGATTATAATTATAAACTCTGTGGAGCTAAGAGAGCAGGAGTGTTGTTTTAGAGGGGACATAGGTGTGTCAGAAAAGAGCAGCAGCAGAAACTGTAATAAATAAACTATCCCTTTTGCTGGTGCACTCACTGCACTCAGGGAAGTGAYTTATGCTATTGGCAAAATAATTAGTGAGCTGCCATAAGCCAACAAGTRTGTTTCCTGGTATTGCTCTAGTTGCTAAATATTATTTATAGGCAAGCTTCAAAATACTAAAATTACCATCAGATTTCTACCATCAGAAGGYAGAAAATTGAAAAAGCCAGAAACAGAGTTGTCGTGCTTTAATGAAGACAGTAAAGTTTTTGCTTAAAAAACAAGCTCATAAATTTGTTAGCACAAGTATTGCATTTCTGTAGGTCAGATTTCTTCTGTTACTCATTGCCACGTTACTAGGGTTGTAAGCACAGACACAGCTCAGAGTGTTGCAAAGGCACCCAGGAGCTCTCGCTCCATGGAGAAAAGCAGCTGGAAAGGCACCACCACATGCAGTTCTGCTGGCCCCAACTGTCAGAGGGCCCAAAATGGTCACTCAGGAAAAATACCCCTCAGAGCAAAATACTCCTGTCCATGACCAGGGCACCTTAGTCTGACCCRGACAGAGCCAAGGCTGAGCTTAACACACTGCAGTGCTCCAAGCAACTGAAAGATGAAGACAGTTAGATGGGGAGGAGCAACTGCTGGGGCTGTTGTTAAACAGGTAGAACTTCTTCTGCATGCACAGGTTGATTCCTCCTTACGGATACCACTGCTGGAAACAAACTGCCAGGTTTTGCACACCCTGTTCGGGAGGAGGATATAGGGGAAATSTGCTTGCTGGAAGCCAAGATTCTCTCAGGGCCAAACCCCAGAGCCACTTCTGGCTCTCTGACCTTTCACAGATCAATTCAGCTCTGCATGTCTGTGGCAAACACAGTTAATACACACATTCCCCACGGGAGAATGTCTACTGAGCTGAAGATGAGGTTGAAGAGAAGATTTTAAGTTTCCATTTCTATTTCCAAAGCCATATTTTCCCTCGAGGATTGAAGATGCCTCTTTCAAGTACGTAAGGAAAACTAGTTTTAAAAGGAAGAAAGCAGCAGGTTTTGAACGCAGAAGTCCATGAAGGTGGACAGCACAACACCCGCCACAGGACCATGCAGCTTCACCACCACCCAGCCAAGGAACTCACGCGGGCTGCTCTGTCTGTCTCCTCAGCAAGCGCCGCCCAGCAGAGCACTGCAAGTACTCGTGCCCGAAGGATGCTCTAGGCACAGTTTAGGCCTGTACGCCCCTATTACTAATGTATTATTAGTAATGCCTGTTCAGCKACGAGCCTAGGGCTGCTCATGTGACCCGACCACGTCACAGACACCAAAAGCAACAGGAAGGAACTATTTTTCAGCATGATTTTAACATGGCAGTCCCCAAGAGAACTGCTTCATTGAAGATTGCTCCCTTCCCACGCACAGCCCCAATCAGCAACTCTTCCTTTTCCTCTTTGTGCTCAGCAGAGAGTGGAGAAGAAAGGCAAGAAAGTTTTGCAAGAGGTTAAACCCGAGGTGCTCCCAAGCARCACCGGACAAGCAGCAAAGCACGGTGATGCATTTTGCATGGGCCGTGCATTCCCAGACCACCACCAGCCGAGGGACCCCATGTGCTGTGGGGTCCAGCACTAACGTAGCGGCTCCCAGGGCTCCGTTCCGCAGCTGGACGCGGCCGAGGTTCAGACACGCTCCGCTCCGGGCGCTACAGCCGCAGCTCCGTAGCTGCCCCACGGGCAAACACGCTGCTTTCTCCCCTATCCACTCGGTTCCCGCAGAGCCGGGGGGAATGGCCGAGCTCCCCGCGGCCCGCACGAACTCCAGCCGCGCAGACACCCGCGCGGGAGGCTCGCGCTGCCTCCGCGCCCGCCGCGTGCAGCGGGCGCCTCTCCCCGCGTCGCGGCCCGCAACCCGCTGCGGAGAGTCGCGCGCAGCGGCGCCCATCCCCGCGGCCTCGCTCCGCGGCGGTGCTTCCCGCCCCTGCCGCTCCCCGCCGCGCTGCCCCGACACTCACCGCCCGCCGCTCCGCCGCCTGCTCGCGGCTTCCGCGGGGCTCAGCCAGCCCGCCCGTCCGCAGCGCCTCCCGCCGCTTTCCCTTCGCTTCCCCGCTCCGCGCCGAGCCGCCCCCGCCGCGCTGCGCCTGCCCCCCGGCTCCCCCATTGGCTTCGCAGGCGCTTTTGTAAGGCGGGCAGGGCAGGGCAGGGCAGGGCAGGGCAGGGCAGGAAACGCGCTCGCGGCGCCTCTGCCGGGGCCGGCGCGGGAGCCGGGGCAGCGCCGGGTGCACCGCGGGCCGCGGGAGCTGCGCTTCACGGGAGCGGGATACCGAGGCGCAGCCTGAGCGGGCAGCCTCCCCAGCGATGAAGAGAGGCCAGAGTGATGGACTGAAATAAATTGGTCCCCCAAATTGCCCTCACTCAACGCTTAAATTGCCTCTTTTAAAGTTGCAACAGGTAAGTGAGAAGTTTGCTAGACAGCTCTCAGTTCCACCCAGAAGCTTAAGGGAAACACGTCCGAGCGACATGGTGGTGGCATCGCGCTGATCTGGGGGACCGGCACAACCCCTTGCTGCCCTCTTCGTGTCCTGGTAGCCCTGTGGTGGTTGCCTTGGACTTTACTCTGGCACAGCACGTGTGCCATGCTCCACTGCTCCCCTGCCGATGTTTTAGGCTCAGGTAGTGACCGTGCTGCAGAGCTGACAGTCCCATGTTTGAGTTTTGCCAATAAACTGCCTGTTAGTCTGCCCTGTGACCTTGTGATATTGAAGAGACACCAGGCAAATGTAGTGGAGCTTGGCACTGAAGCCATCCAGTTTGCAAGTTTGTAAGTAGAAGTGCTATTTCAACCTGTCCTCTGAATTTCCTTAAGGGCTTATGGAATTAAGCAACAGTTTAAATGTTATTTAAAAGGTTTGTGTTCATAAATGTGTACATATGAGTATTATTTCCTTAGTGCGCGAGTGAAGATTATCCGTGTTTCTTGGCAGGCTGGGTGCTCTTAGTACATTCCTTTCCCCTTACACAAGGGCCATGTGCGGCGAGGGCCGTCCTGGGCTCTCTTCACTCGCGCGCTGCAGGACGCGGCCCATCCCAGCGCGTTAGCTCTTTCCCCTGGGAACCTCGCAGTGGGAAAGAAACCAGACTCTCCTCCAGGATCACAGGGACTCGTAACCTGAGCCGGAGGAGAACGGCCATTAAATGACACAGGGCTGTGTGACAGCCTAGCAGGGCTGTAAGTGCTGATTCTGACCATGTACGTATTCCAAATAAATACATAAAATATACTTATATTTAATGTCACAGATATGCACACGTAGGATGATAAAAGGCCTCCTGGGTCACGGTGCCTGCGATGCACACACACCTGTACAGCTTTGTGGGGATGCAGTTACATTAGCATTACAACACGGGAAATGCCTCAACCCTTCTCAAAGCCAGACTCGCATCGGGGCACACGGTGTTACCCACCCAGCACCCCGCTCGGGCTCTCCTTTGTGTGCTGCCTATCGCGGCATGCAAGTAGGGCGACAATGGGATACTTGTAAGTGGAAAAGTCAAACCGAGCAACGTTCATGTGATTTGTATGAGTTTTTTGATGCAGTTCACTATTTTGGAAGCGCAGGGAGAGCTGGAAACACTGACAGCTCCAGCATCGACTCACTGTTGGAGCACTGGGCACTGCAGACAGCTTAAGCTCATTATCTTACTAAAGGTAGTAATKTGCTTGATAATGAGCCAGGCTCTGCTCACTGTACTCAGCTGCTGAGCAAGGCCTGAGTGTGAGCACAGTGGCAGCAGCAGCACATTTAGCTCTAACAGGGTTATYTCTAAATCACAGTCCAAGATCCAACCAGCAGAAGTGAACTCGGAGCAAGGTTTTGGGCTGAGAGTTAAATTCTAAATATCTTCCTCATTCTCTTCCAGATCCTTCAGAAGATAGAGGAATTATTTCATCTTTTCCACCAGCATTCCTCATCCCTTGTAAAAGCACCAATATTAAGCTATTACAAGTAGTAAATAAATAACTTTACAAGATCTGCAAGGAGCGAATAAGGACRTGATGTGGAGGTCAAGGGCAGGGTGCAGTGGAGCAGGTTTTAATACAGCTTCGAGATGTCACTTCACAAGGAGCACACAGCGCTTGGCCGCCGGGCTGGGGCACACAGCGGGAATCACATGAATGCAGACAAGGTGCAGGGGCCAGCAGAGACGGGACCGGGTGTCTTCCCCTCCCATGAGCGTTTCACAGTCCCCAGCTACCTCCTGTGCAAGCAAATGCACAGGGAGACCRGGCCGCCTCCGCACAGCTTCAGGCTTGCCGTGTGGTGTCCTCATCTACCCCCTCGCACCTGACTGAACGTCTTAAACCTCTGTGATTTCTCTGGCGTTCCTTAGGCGTTAATAGAGAAGCCCCTTCCTCTCAGAGGACTCAAGTAGTGAAGGGTGCCAGACAGATTTTCAGCTTTAGGGAAGATTTGCTGGGAGAGAACTAMAAGGCTGAAGAATAATGTATGAAGGAGGGAATTAGGCGTCAGGGATTAGGGCAGGGATTCTGCTGCTGGAACGGAGCGGCTGCTGGAAGCGCGGGTGGAAACMATTTCTGCTAATGAGCGCAGGATGACTCTAGACATAACAGAAACTCGTTTTTAAATAGACCCAAATGTTCATGACGGGAAGAGAGTCGGGGTCTGAGGAGCAAGGAGTGGAAGTCATCMAGTCTGAAAACCTGAGCTCTGGGAAGGGCCAAGTGTGCTAATGTTGCGGATCTTCCTCGATTGCCTTTAGGGATTAATAATGCTAAAGGCAGACGGGTGGGAGGAGGCGACCAGCCAGACATGGCCTTCAGACACGCACAGGGATCTTGTCACCCCAGTTCACTCTCTCAAGCTGTAGGTCGCATTGGTAGCATAAATCATATTGGGAACATAAATGTTGATGGTGGTGAGGACCGGCAGTGGTTGCGACAGGGATGGTCAGAGCCTCAGAGAATCCCTGAGTTTGGCACAGTGAAGATGGAGGAGAAGGAAGCCTCAATCCAATTTAAACTGAACAAGTGCTCACATCATCRCAGGACTACCACGTAGTTTGAAAGTGGAAGGAGAAGGGAATTTTCCAAAATCAAATAGAAAAAATATCAGTAGGGAAATTAAGTGATCAAAGACTGCATAGCATTTCCCAGTGATTTGAAAAAAGAAGGGTTTTAATAAGCTCTTGTTTCTTTTAATACTACAGAACCACTTTAGCTATGAGGAGACACATGGATACCTGTGTGTCTTGTGAACATGCCAGCACATCACCCTGCGATAGCATCCTTACAGTCTTTGCTGTATGAACCACGGGATCCTAGTGGATTCCCACATCACTGGGGAGTTTACAAGACCTGCATTAACAGAAGTAATATATATTTTACATGATATATCAATAATATGTGCAACACATGTAAAAGTAATATTCACATTTTAGCAATTTTGGGGCAAATCTTGTTTTCTTTAATGGTAAGTTCTCGCTGATTTATTTTATGGGCTGAACACATATTGAAATATTGAAAACATTTTCATGCAAATACAGGACCACCCATAATTATATTCATCTCATTATTGTTTCTCCACCATATTGATATCTGTAGCATGTTCCAAAGATACAAAAGGTGGTCAGGGCAGAAAGGAGCTGTTGTTCAGGGGGCAGTTTCTCCAGTCCCTGCGGTGGTGGGCTGCCACCTAGTGATTTTCTTCCTTAAAACAGCATGTTGTAAAAGGCAACACATCTCAACCCCCAATTCTCGGGCTTTCCGTGATTACTTCTTCTTATCATTACTTTGCAGTGTGCAAAGGGCTCCCTTACACTCTMTAGAAGACATGTTATGTCCCGGTGCCTGTCCCAAATTGCTTGCATTCTCCTGGGTGATGTTATGATGAGATTTTACTCTMTTTATTCCTATCTCTGCAGAAGCCCATCAATTCTTACATTCAGCAAGTGATGGGTTATCACTCTTATGCTGCTACAGTTTAAAACTTGCATTAAATTAACTGCCTGAGGGTTGTGACCTCCAATATATCAGCAAGCAAATATTTCTTTCCTATTAACCCTTTCYGTACACACACACACAGTTGTGAACATCTTTCTTGCAGCTGGTGAAATAGGTGATTCTGCCAATTTGCTGTAAAATACAGATTTTTTTTTTTTTTAAAGTCAGTTATTCAGTGAAATAAATAGCAGCAATCCTTTAAATGAATTGAAACCTTATGGGCCAAGCTTGTCCCTACTGTTAATGAGATTACATGTGAAAGGTGATTTTTTTCCTTCTTTGGGCGGGTTTTTGGCCCTTGCTGGGCCCATGCAGCGTTTCGCAGGGCCACCAACACGGGCTCAGAGTCACCTGAGGTTGATGAGGTGGATCCTGGCCGCGTTTCTGTCCTGCTCTCCTCACTCGGGTGCACGAGCGCATCATTTTCATGCCTGTGACGACACCGCTGCAAGACGGGCAGGTTATCCTTGCGTTTCTGATGGAAGGAAAGGACAGGGAATTTTAAAGGGCTTATCCCAGACTGCAGCATGTTCTTGACACGGTAGAAACCCAGGTGTCCCTTTGGCTCTTTCCACTACCCCATCAATCCTTTCTGCAGGCTTGATGTCASTGCAGAACAGGTAAGAACATATTGGGGTCCTGCCCCGGACCTGTGACCCGTTTACACTTAAACCTCTCTGGTCTGAGCTGTGGTTTCAACCCATGGTTTATCTGACAAGGGCTAACTCCATCACCCACTGCATCTGCTGCCCCTCTGCAGGACTAGCTGAATTCGAATGAATTTAGCCTAAATTGCTCCTGTCGCTGAGACCCACAAGCATAAACACAACCCTAAAGCAGGGGCACATCCCTCCACTAACTCCCATTCCTGTTCTGTTCTCATAGCCATGAGAGAAGATTTTGCTATTAAAATCACCTGTTTTCATTGGTCTTCACATGTGCAAATATTTTGTTGATTTAATGGTCTATAAGTTTGGACCGCTTGGCAATAGACAACCTTGGATTGAGGAATTTATCCTTATTACCTTGCTGGTGYCTGTGTTGTTTAAGAAATAGCAGTGCAAGAGAAAAAGAAGGAAAAAGGACAGCGGAAACCTAGGAATGACCTTTTRTTTGCAGTATTTATTCATTAGCTGTGTGCTTCAGACTGATTGAAACTGTGATTGAGCAGGTTTTGTACTTTTTTTTTAAAAGTTTTGTAAAGTAATCTGTACACTATGAAATGTGCATTATTCTCCTATTGTACTGGCACCATTGGGCTGCTCGAAATCCCCCGTTTTACCCGCAAAACGAGAGGCTGCAGTTGCTGCTTCGTTAAAGCGGGAGGAGGAAAAGCCCCCCCAAGCCGGTACCGCTTCGTGGCTGTAACCGCCASCCCCGGCGCAAACACCCCGCCTGCCACGCCGGGCCAGGCCCGGCCCCGGTCCCCAGGCCCCGGTTCCCCGGCCGCGCTCCCGCCCCGGGCCGGTCCCCGGGCCGCGGTCCCGCCCCGCCGCCGTTGCCAGGACACGGCGGGTGCGCGCTCCGCCGCCGCCGCCGCCATGGCCGAGGTGAGCCCCTCCCCGGCCCCCGCCATTTCCTGCCCCCCTTGACCCTCCTCAGGAGCCCCCGGCACCAACATGGCGCCTCACGCGCCCGGGGGCGCCGCCCGGCCCAAGCGGTACCTGCTGGGAAGCGCCTTGGGTCGAGTCCCGTGTTGTGAAGTAGCAAGGGAAAAAAACTGTGGCTAATAACTGCAATGGTGGAACTTTAGCCTGTTTCTGACAATCTTGTGGGTGCGATTCATCCCACCTTTGCTCTTACTTACACTCTCATGTATAAAGAGACCCAAGATAAAGGTTGAGCATCCGAACAGGGAATGGAAGACAAGCAAGAGGAAAACCAGCCTGCCCCCAAGCCTCCCCGCTCTGTGCGGCCCCTTGTCGCACACAGCAGCCCCATTTTGAAGGGGTTTAGGCCCCACGTTTCAGCAGCCCCACACACACCCGTATTCAGCAGCAACAAGAACGTGTGTCAGTGTTCAAGCCCCTTCCCGCAATTATGGAAATCCTTGTCATGGTTTCTTACACACTCCATAAATGGCTTTTTTTATATTCCAGGGTCATAAGTGAGATGTTTTTAATTGATTGTCCATCTCGTTCCGTTCAGGAAAAGTCTGACAAACAATATCTAGAAGAAAATGCGGTTGAAACCCTGGAGAAAGACTTCCAGGAAGTCATCGAACTGCTTAAGGGGGATAAAGCTCTGGAGAAATTCCGAATCGAATATGAGAAGCTCCATGCGGTTATGAAAAAGTCCCACGAGAATGAAAAGCGTCTCATGGAAAAATGCAGGGAGCTGAACGCCGAGCTCGTGGTGAATTCATCCAAAGTAGCTGCACTCACCAAGCTCTCTAAAGATGATCGCGTGTCTATATCTTCACTTAAAAGGGTAAGCTGCTCAGCAGAATTAAATATGATCTAAACGGGTAATGGAAAACGCTGTGAGAAGAACAGCAGGTACCAGAACGCTGTTGAATGTAGAGATCTAACCACAGGGTTAAGTGTTGAGCGTCTCCTGTCCTTGAATCTCTGCTTTGCTGCTGACTGTTTTCTTTCCTTAGCGTGGTATTTTCACCCCTTTTAGCCAAATTCTGTGTTTATTTGCATTAGGTAAAAACTGATCCTTGAGGATGAGTTGAGTCAATACTTTCAATACTCACCAATTATTTATATTTAAAACTTTCAGCTGTAAAATATCATACCTGGATTACCTACCCAATAAACACGTTTTGAGACAGAATTGGGAGTTTTAGAACACGACAAACCTGCCTACTTGCTGCAATATGAGTTATAGACTAGGGAAGTGTCGTCAGCTCATATAAATAAATAGTTCAGGATGTGTTTGAAAAGGAATCCTATATAGCATTTCAAGATGAAATTACTGATTTATTTGATTACGTTCTTTGATTGAGCACAGTCAAATMAAAAAATACATCAAAAACTCTGCTCTCTAGAGAGCAGTGAAAGTGAATATTTTTAGCCTTATACAGAAGTTTGACTGCTGTAAATAAAGCTGCCAAATTATCAGAAAATTGTACTTTGATGAAATTGTGTATTTTTTYCCCCTTTTGATAGCTTTTAACGCTTAAGCTGCGGTATGTAGACAGACTTACATTTAGCATTTAGTTGAGAAACCCCCATGAGTGTTAAGTGTTACTTTTCTTAGGACAGGAGAAGCTACCATTATTAAGTGCTTCGAAAGAATGATTAGTGTCCTTTACACTATATATAGACTTACTTTGTTCCATTTTAGTTTAACAATAGAGAGCACTAGAGAAATGGAGAAGTTCYTTAAAATTAAGTTGCTTGTCCTTGGAATTATGAGGAGGATATACTCAGAATAAACATAACTGGCAGTTCTGTCACTCCAAGTCTGCAGCTTTCAAGCTTATCCTGCTACTCAAAGCRTCCTCAAGGAGGATGAAAACTGCCTGGAAAAAAATCTTGTTTATTTTCACTGCTGCTAATCAAAACCTTGTAGGTGGCTGTCAGAAACGGCAATATTCCTTATCATTCTCTTTCTGGTAGTACGTGGTAATACTCTGAATGGGTGCAGTAGGAGAGACAATCTTTGAAGGTGTCCCCAAGCTGAGGAGACATCGTCTTAGCAAGGTCATGAAGCTGAGGAGCGGGAGTGTAGGGAAAATGAGGGCCTGTCCAGTCTGTGTTTGAGGCTAAGGCAAGATACGGTTTTGCAGTAGCASCCACTGTTGAAGCAGCTGAGAGATTTTATAATAAAGAAGCTCTTTGATAGCCCGATCCTATTAGAAACAACACAAAATGACCAACATAAGACTTTTAAATTCTAGTGGTGTGCTGTGGACCAAGTAAAAAGCATTTTTTTTTTTTTTCCAATTTGGCTACAAGAATGAGTCTTTTCTTGAAAGTTCATGAGTTTTTTGGATGTTGTTTATTGTGGGGTTGTGCTTGGCATAACCTTCACGATTCATGTTTCTCTGCTTTTCAAAGAGAAGTTCCATTACAGCTATAGTATTTCACTCTGATTTTACTATCACACAAAAATGTGTCTCACAGGTGCCTAAGGCAAGTACCGAGGAAGGTTCAAGCACTCRGATAATAAAGATGATGATCTCCACGCTAAATTAAACCAACAATGTGTTGCAGTGTTTCATTATCTGCCAGGGATAGGAGAATTCTGGTGGGGCTGTTGCTGTGAAAATTGTCTAGTTGYTTCAAATTAAAACCCTAAATCGTTGTGATTGATGGGTCGTCAATGTAACAGGTTTATAGCTTTCTTTTCTAGGACATAGGTTCAGATCCAAATAAAGGCTTCAGGTCTACAGCCTGAGCTGCAGAGGTAAAATCTTTCTGCCTATGAAGCCTTACTGCAATCAGTAGGGTTTGTTTAGGGAGGGTTTATCTGTCCAAATCAATTGCTGATAGGACCAAAATCAATARTAATCAATAGTTATTGTCTGGCGTCTGTTCAGGGCTTTGTTCTGGAGTTTTAATACATTGCAGCAACCAGTCTGTTGTTGACACACGGGTCGGAGGAGCTCGGGGCAAGGCTGAAGAGCCGGGAACGGCAGCCCTCTCCTTCCCAACAGGGACGTGTCCCACAGGGTTGCACTGGAGGAGCACTAGAGGGGCACTTTACAGGAGGAGCTCATACGCCCTGCTTACTGTAACCACTTCTCRGTTCCCAGGGCCATCAATCCAATACACTCAGTAAGCATTTCATTAAGTGCTAGTCTTTGAGCAGCTAAACTGATGTGATCTTCTGGGCTATTTAATGAAAACGAAATAAAGCAGTCACACCTTGTAGGACCTGTTTCACATTTGTCAGAGTACTTCCCCCCAAATTTCTGAATGATTCTGGCTGCAAACATCCCTTGTGCTCCCCTCTGTAATTATACACTGGGCTGCAGAGCATGTTGAGTGCCTAACTGTATGCTGCAATTACCTGTGACTCCAACACTCCACGTTCCTCCCATTCCACCTCTCTGCAGAGTAACAAGGTGGTTACTTTTTTAATGAAGGCATCATCCTCCACTCGGAACCGTCCTTCCCTTTAGGTTTGAAATGAAAGGAAGCAATTTGTTGTTCCTTCACTCAAAGGAAAAGAAACAAACAGCTAGAACAAAGCCCAGTTTTGCTGGTGCTGAAGGCTTTAGCAAATTCTTCTAGAGATTTTGCCTGCTAATAAATAACAGTAATCTGTGCCTGCTAGCCCTATTGCTAAAAATTATTGTGGCACACATCAAAAGCAGGCTAGAGCTCAGAGTACATCTCAGAGTGACCTGAGTTGCTGCTGATCTGAATGGCCTCACTGACTTAAAGGAATCCCTTTTGTGAACATGCACCAAGACCAAGGTACAGAAACAAGAGCAAGGACCTAGTCTAACCTTCACAGAAGCCTATAAAAAGACTTCTCAAAGGGCAGATGGATTTTAGTCACTAATTCTATCCCTCAAAACTTCAGTCACAGTAATTTAATTCGCCAATTTCAATCAAAACCTAATCAGCCAGCAGGAAGCTGTGATTTAAGTAATCAACTTTTATTTTTTTATCTATATGCATTTTCTAGAGAAAGGTTGCTTAATCTGAAACATGTTTATTTACAGCTAAATTTCATGCTTTTTTTTCCTAGCAAAGATGATACACACTGTGTCTTTGTACTGTTCGTTCTAGCATGCATTTATTCAAATTTCATAATTTAGCAGAGAATAATGAAAGAAAAAAATCTTAATTATTAGATAGCATTTAATTCTTGATGTGTTTGCTCATTACTGCATTTAAATGTAAATTAGAACTAAAATGTATAAAATATTTCAAAATTGATTTTAGTATTTAAAACTTTAAAATATGCTTGATACATAAAGAAGAAAGGCTTTTTCAGATAAGATTTTGAACTAAGTAATTCAGTAAGTAATGAAACTACTGTTTGTAGACAGTGAATTTAACTGATTATAATCTTCAGAATTTCAGAACAAGTAGAGSTCACCATTTAACTCTTTATTAATAGACTGGTAAAGGGAGAAGAACACTGTAAGACAATACACAACCCCAATCCTTAAAGTCCAGCTCGTTTTTCAAATTTGGATACTCTCAACTAGTTAAATAATTAAAATGAAAATGTGATTTTTCATAGAGAGTTCAAGAAACTGAATTGAGCTGAAATGAGCATGAAGAGTCACATATTGATGTTTGAATTTGTAATGCAAAAAGCCTACTGTGTGTTCCTTAAAAAACTAGTTTGAGAGAGATGCAGAGCAAGTTAAAAAAATAAACAAACCCTCGTCTCCCAACCCTCTTGGTGGATATCAAACCTGGGCTTGAGAGTGGCTGCTCACCAACCTGGCAGTCACATAATTCCATGCGCTGAAATTTGGTAGCCAAATTGCGATTTCTCTAAATATACACTTAAAATACACAAAGTCGTCACAGATGAAAGTGAGCAAAGAGGAAGCAAACGCCCAGAGTAACATCTTCTTCCTTCCACTGACAGATAGAGTGATTAAGTTGCTCATTTTCATGTTGAGATTCTTTTGGACAGAAAAGAGCTATTTAAGTAGATGGTGCCTTTGTAGGCCCAGAAGGTTCAGTAAATTTTTTTTAAACATTGCTAGGGCTTAAACCACCAAAACCTCACAGAATAAGATCTGATAATGTTAAGGCCTTTTTCAACCCCATTTAATTTATGTAAGCATTTTCTGTTTGATTCCTAGGAGATTGAAAAGGCTTGGAAAATGGTGGATGCAGCCTATGAGAAGGARCAGAAAGCGAAAGAAACAATTCTTTCACTGCGAGAGGAAATCGAGCGCCTCACTAAACTAGTGGAGCAGGGATCCGACCTGTCCCTGGGTCAGGAGTACAAGTAAGTTTTCCCCAGGAAGGAGGAARGCCTGATCTGGTTTGCTGTCCTCCTGCACCTGGCTTAGCTACTTATACACTACAGAGACACTGGAAATCAGAGAAAGGTCTTTACTCSGTTTTACTTTTCTTATGAACATATATTTATTGGTATGTGTGTTTATGCAATGAGCAAGCAGAGAATCAGGCTCTGAGGGAGTTCATTCAGCACTGGATTAAGCTGAGATATCAAATAAAAATCCATATTATGCCCTTCCTCAGTGTCGTATTGTTTTATCTGACTGGCAGTTCGACATACTCTGTCTTTGAGAATAGGATCCTCTGAACGTTTTTGCATGTGATGGCACCAGGGTCAAGTAGATAAGACAAGGAGGCAGGAGAATTGACTTCCATTCTCAGATTCGTTGTAAGGCATCATTACTGTCTGTATTTGTCTTATATATTTATACATTTTTAGCATTTTTTATTGGATACTTCTACAGTCATGAACAGAAGGAGAGCCTAATCTTATGTGAAGCCCCTAGTTGCTATCACTTGTAAAAACAATCATCCTGAGGACCTGCAGATTTTAAATACCCCTCAAAATCGAGTGCAAACTTGAAGGTGAGATTAAGTATATTTGTCCCTAAGACCTGTAAGCTTTCTGTTCAGGTAGCCAGCACTGAGCCCAACTGTTTCTGGCTTTAAACATTCGCCCTGTGTAAGGTGTTTACATTATGTGTGCAGGATCCCTGCTGGTGCAGGGGGTCTGCTCACCTCCCCTCACACTGTAACCAGGCTGTAAAAACAAGAGATACGTTTGCAATTTTGGCCTTCAGCACATCCAGACTTTTCCCCTCCTGGACCTGAGCCTGCAGATAAACCATCTAGATGATGGAGAAACCCACTGCTCTGCCCTTTGGCMCGGAGCTCCCCTGATTCTGCCTAACAGGTTTCTCCCAGAGACAGCTCTCTGCCTGGTTTTGGCRTTCCCCTGCAATAGCCAGGGCCACAACTTTGCCAAGGCCTTGCCCGTGTACTTAGCCACTCCCTGTCAGGCTGCAGAGACCTGACTGCTCAGGATTTCTTCTGCAAGTTACTTCTGTGTTGCTCTGCAGTTCAATGTTTAAATACTCTATAGAGTGATGAGGCCATGGGACTCATACTCTGTAGTCTTTCGGTCTCATATGGCATTTCCAAGTCATTCAGAATAATAATGGGTTTTAGTGTGGAACTTGAACCCACACTGTGCTGCTCA
This sequence comes from Eudromia elegans, assembly GCA_003342815.1. Classification (NCBI taxonomy): domain Eukaryota; kingdom Metazoa; phylum Chordata; class Aves; order Tinamiformes; family Tinamidae; genus Eudromia; species Eudromia elegans. Next base: position 1,808,673 of record PTEX01000030.1, read on the forward strand.
GAATTTCTTTCAGTGTGCAAATGTGTCTCAATCGGGAATCGATTTTATTCTAACATTAAGTGAGTCAATATATTATCCAGTTAGGTGCTCACATGGGTAAGTTATGTAGAGGCTGTTTGCAATAATGTAACACACTTTTGKTTGCTGAATAGTTCTGCAATAGTCCAGGAGTTTTGTTCCCTGTGACCATTTTGGGAAAGCAAAAATTTCTTTATTCTCAGGAGGATGGCAATAATTTTTTTTGCTATTTATTGGACTTGGTTAGGTTTTAAAAGTGTTTTGACAGTGACTCTAATGATTGCAGTAGATAGAGTGTATGATTTGATTGACCAGTGGAGGTCTAATCAGAGAGGAGTTTAAAATGAAACAAAAGACTTTTAAGCTCCTATTTACCACAGAAGATGTTTATATTGGTGGAAGAACAGAAAGTGCCTGTGRCACCGCTCAACTCTTATTTCCCTTTTTCTAGTGTCCGGGATTTGCTAAAGTTTAAAGAAGACATAACAAAGGAGCGAGACCAGCTCTTGTCAGAGGTTGTGAAGTTACGTGAAAGTCTAACTGAAGCCACAGAGCAGCAACAGGACATAGAAAAAGCAAAAGCTGAGGCAGATCAATCCATAATAGAGGTCAGTGCAGGTCATATAATCATTTTTAGGAAGATATCAAATTCTGACTTAAAACTAACTAAGCAGGCAGACTTTTCTAGAACCTCATTTTCCTAATGGTTGGAGACCTCCTACATCCTTTGTCACACTAATTTAAACCTGCTGTTCTTTACCTCAAGAATTTTTCTTCTTCCTAGCGTTGGTAGAGAGCTGTTTTATTCCATCTCAGTCTTGTTCATTTATCTCCCCTTTAAGTTTGTTTCTCTGTTTTTCTGACCATCTGAATAGAAGGGTGATATGTATATGTGCTTGCTAAATGTAGAGAAAGTGCAAAAAGAAGGGAAATTGAATAGAAATCTCTGATACATCAAAGTATTAAAATTTGATGAGGAGAAATAAAYGAATATAGAGCAGAATGTAGCCAGGAGCTGAAGTAAGACAGCAGGAGAAAAAGAAAATGTGAAAAAGACCACTAAAAAAAAAATAACATCAAGGCAGGAGAAATGGAAACAGCATTTGGTTGGTGTTTATTAATCACAAGTAAGAGAATAATGATCATCACAGGTTCCATGTGCAGTGCTAATTCCTATTTCTGAAGCAGATATTTGGGAATGTTCGACAAGAGAGTCTGTTTTTCTGACAGCATTGTGAGGCATTGCAGAGAAGAGATCGGAGTGAATTTCACATCACAACTTACTGAATCTTCTGAACTTAAGTCTTGTGACATGTAGTTCATCAGCCCTTAAACTTCTAAGATTGTTGCAACATATAGAACCACCTCTCATTCTCCCRTTTTGAAATTGTTTTCCTATTAGAATAATTTATTTCAGACCGCTTATGTCTTTTTGAAGACCCTACTGAAGACCCTGTCAGTTCTAGCAACTTTTCATCTGCAGGAAATAGGGAAAGGAAATTTTAGTTCAAGCTTAACACAGCAAGTTGCATCTTTCAGTTGCTTGTCCTTGAATGAACTCAAYATTTCCATGTGGATTAGCTCTCCTGTGGCTTGTCTCTGCTGATTCTGCTCCACCACATTTTTGAGGAGGGATAGAACAGAAGACTGTTCTTCTCTTTCAGAGATTGTGCAAAGGAACTTTGAGAGCAGAAAGATTGAGATCAGTTGTGAAAATGAGCATTACTCATTTTCCTTTACAATCAGTGTGATAAGTGTTTCTACTGATGAGACAGAAGAATCAAAATAGAAATACCTGAAATACAACCGAAAACCCAAGTTAGATTTAACTCTATATTCAGAAAATACAACTATACAGGTACCTAAAAACAGAAAATCTATTTGTGCCACAGTATCTGCAGAGGAATGCTTTTACATCTGAGCTCTATCAGACCCTTCTCCTTGGATGGACTAACTCATGCTTAAAAAATTCTTATAATCAATAAACAGAAGCCGTCATGTAGATTTTTTAGTTCAGCCACTGGAAAAATTATGTATTCTGAGAAGATATTACGTATTCCACCTAGTAATGGATGCAGTAATATAGAAACTTGTTTTCAAAATTAAGCATAGTAAAGGTTGAGGTCAGAGATCTTCTTTTCCTGGATAAAAAGCAGCAGAACTTTAACTTTTGTCCTGTCTATTATTACAGCTCCAGCAGGAAATCCAGCTACGTCAGAATGAGGCAACTCGAGAGGCTCGAAAGAAGGAAAAAATGGAGAAGGAGCTGAAGAATCTTCTAGCTGAAATGGATAACAGGCAAGCTGAGATTAAAACTTTACAGCAACATATGCAGAAAAACAAAGAGGAGCAGCTAAAAGTGGAACAGCATCTAAAAGAGCAGAAGGTAGGTTATGTGGAACACTGTTTTCATCAATACATTTTAATAAATCATTCATTTTAATATACGTATTATTAATAACTATTTAAAGCTTGCTGTCAGGCAGATAGAATTCCCCATAGAAATCAGTAGCGTTCTGCTTGGATGATGATGACATTGTAGGAAATCATATTGAAAAGACCACAACTAGTAGTCCAAAATTCACAAAGAGCATGGGATAGCAGCAGGAAATTWCCCAGTTTTGTTTCTAGCACGTATTTCCAGTTTTGTCACTGACTGACTATAGTACCTCTGGTAAAGTCATTTTACCTCTGACTCCTTTCTTCTCTGTCACAGCAACTTTTACCTACCTCTTGAGCTTGTGGAATAGTTTCTGTCAAGGGGCAAGGAATTGTCTTAGCACACCGTTTTGATTGATTTCCCCCTTTCTGTTTCCAAATGCTTTACTGGGAATGTCCTAACACAGTGTTCTGCAAGTGTTTAAATTTTCAGGTTTTCACTCTATTTCCCCTGACTCTGAGAAACTCTCCAAGAAGCAATTTCAGTAAATGGCAGAAGAGATCTCATCACTGTAAAACAGCCCTACCTCAAGGGAAACTTCCTCAGGAGCTGTGTGCATCTTGTAGATTTATGGCTCTTTCTTTTTTCTTCAGATTCCAGAATTGGTGTGGAGAGAGGCCTGTGACAATTATTTTGTTATATCAGCATGAAGTCKTAATAAAATACTTCACATAAAGAGATAAAGAAAAAAAAGGGTTTTTTTCTGAATATGACTGAATTGCATGCAGCCTTTGTGGGCAGTGCTCCATGATCTCTGACATAATCATGTTGTTTTTAAACAGAGTATCTACAATTTCTAGTTCCATTCCATTCTTCCTCCTCTAGTTTGTATAAAGTGCAGTGCCTGGGCTAATTGGACAAGTGATTGTAGTATCTTCATTACTGGTGGCTCATGAGGTATCTGGATATACTGCACTGTGCTCTGCAGAAAGCAGAGGCAAGTCTCAGGTTATAGAAGTGCAAGCAAAGCTTCCTTGATTGAGCTATTGCTTATGAACTGAGTGTGCCTGCCTGTGAGGTTTGCCCTTGTTTAGCTCAAATTTATAATGAAGTGTCTTTGTTTGCACCATAGTGGAAGTGATTTGATACAGCAACTATATATTCATCCAACCCATGCCCAAGTATCGAGAAAGAAATCCATGAAGCACAGTGTGGTCTTGGCATTTGTAATACAAGAAACAGTATTCTCACTTTTTTCATTGTTTTGCTCTCTTCATAGATTTAAAAGAGCTAGATCCACTTCTCTTCCTTATTTACTTTCATTTTTTTTATGAGCATCGTGCATATTGACTTTATCAGTCTGTCACACACGCATGCTTAAACTCAAAAATATGATGATCATTCTTTCCTCACTTATGGTGTAATGTCTGCTGGGGAAGTTCCATCAAGCAGAAGAAAAGACTGGCAGTTCCAAAATTGAAATGTATATATTCTCCACGTAAACTGAGAAACTGCTGTTCCAGGCTTTTGACTGAAGATAAATTAGAGAGGAAAATGGTTGTATCCTGGTCTCAGCARACCGTGTGCTCAGAGAAGTATTATAGGCATGTTAATGTTGGATTTACTTGCTCAGATAAAGAACTCCCCTGCCCTCTGCTGATTGAAGTCATTTGAATCTCATATTCATTTGTAGTGATTATATACAGCAAGTTGTTGTGTTACGTGATGCCTGCCAAATGCCAAATAGGAATTAAAATATTTAGCTACTACCTGTGAGCGAGACATACAAAGCTCCCAGAAAGAAATGACACCGGCTGTGTTATTTGTTAGAGATCATCATTTTCCCTCACCAGTGTGAACATTTATCATATTTCACGTTAGTAATTTCATCAACAATAATGAGTGGTTTATAACCAGACAACAATCTGCCGCAGCTTTTATCTCCTGGGGAGACAGAAGGTTCTGTCTTCATGTAYATGTAGGTGTTGTAATCAGATTAGAAAGAATTAATGGGCTTGTTCTTTAATCTAACAGATCTTGAATGAAAGAGCTGGCAAGGAACTTGAGCAATTTCAGATTAGAAATAATAAGCTCATGCAAGAGAGTGAGCAGCACAATATGATGTTTGAAGAGGTGATGCAGGATGTCCAGCAGAAGACAGCAGAGCTGAAAGTAAGTGCCAGATGTTTGTATCTCACCCGCTACATCTCTGAGCGCAGTCATGCCGCTTGGGACAGTGATGGTCTCAGTTCTTGTGCTGGTAGCACAAGAGCTTAGTATTAGTTGAGGATTATAGGAATGGATCTGGCCCTCWTTTGGTTCCGTTCTATGTGTATACCATGATACAAACTCCACGTGCAAGCAGCTCACTCGTGCTGCTGGAGCTSTTTCATAAGCCAAAATGCTCAACTGGCTGTGGTCACAGAACACTCATGGTGCTTTTAAGCAGCTCAAAGTCTTTTTCTTTTTTTGATTGCATGATCTTCTGATGAGAACAATGACTTTCTTATAATGATTATCAAGACGTAAATGTTGTCATGGTAATATGTTATATGAACAGTATTCTGGATATCTTGCAGAGAAGAAYTCTTCCAGTGTTGCTATTTTCTCCCCTCACCAGGATCAGCTAGAGAAGTTAAATATAAATAAGTGAATAAATGAATAAATAAGCTGCTTACATTTTGATCTAAATTGTTTTCTTGACATATTTCTTTTCAGTCAAAATCTTGACTGACTTTACATTGTTAAACAACTGTTTTATACCACTCCAGAGTTAGCTGAATTTCAGATCGAGGAGGATTAAATGATTCCTGCATATGATTTCTGGGGTAGTTWGAGAGCATTTGTGAATAAAGGGTAATAGTGTCTAAATGTAAGTTGTTATTGCTTTATGGCTACCATATCTTGCATTTTGTAGTTCAAACACTAATTGTGTTAAAAATATGGTAGAAAGCCATTATCTTATCAAGCTTTAGTCAAGTATACTATCCACCTAAATAAAAAGATTGTTTGCCAACAGAGATTTTATTTGAGTAGGCACTGTTAGTAAGAAGGATAAAACCATACTACTGACAGAGTAAAAGCTCAGTTCAGAACTAATGTGACACAGAAGAGCCTCATTTGGATCATAAATGGGTTATGCGGCAGGAGTTTGCTTTATGTTGTATTTTGTTGGACAGATTGCAGGACAGTTTTATTACGTATTTAAGAAATTAATTACATGTCCTTTTAGGCCATTTACCTTTATCTTTCTAGCAATATCATCATTGTTTAAAACTTTACGAAATGTCCAACTGATCTTTAAGTATGGGACTCTAGTGTTTTAAAATGAGGATTTTAGTTCCATAATTAATTCTAACTTCAAGAAAAGTTGATGGCATTTATAGGGTCGTGCACATGAGCTTCTGGGGAAAGAAATGAGAAGCTGCTGCGCTGGTTTTATTTATGCCTTTTGCTAAAGTTGCTATGAAGCCTAGTCAAGAGAGGCCCTCTGCTTGCAGTTCGATCCTGCTGTCTGCTGAGCCCTTCTAATACGGTGCTGGATAACAAAAAAACTGTCAAAAATATTCATAAACCTCTTGAAGATTTTTGTTGTCCATACAATTGCAGGGATTCATATCCTCCCAAGAGAGGCTCACATGGAAGGATTCTCCATCTCACATAGTCAGTGTTGGAGACTGTACACGGTGTGCAGATGGTAGTCTGTGATGGCTGTAAAACCTAACAGTGGCACTGAAATCATATGACGATGTTAGGTTTACTGCTTGAAAAACACAGGATGTATTTTTGTTATGATAATTGTTTATAGTTCCTGGTAACCAGTTCCTGCATTTTTGTGCAGTGTTTTGATTGTTTATTTCTCCTCTCCCCTCTGATTGCCTAGTAAATGGGACGAATGCTACGCTGAGCTTTTGCTTTAAAGCCATGGGTTATAAMACGAGTGGCAACAACAGCTACGTGCTGTTAGGGACATGGGAATTATGGCATCTCTTCATGCTACAGATATCACCACAGTGACTGTCACTTGTTAGGAAAGCAAAGCGGGCTATATATAATCTACAGGACTAGTTTTGCAGTGCTGCATACGGTTTGCAGATCAGGATTCTTTATTGATTGTTGTAAGCCCTGAGGCGTGAGATTTGATTATCATTTTCCTTGCACTAGCTGGCTTTGTTTAAATTATTTTTAATAGGGTTCAATTATCTGATCATATTCCCTTATGCCATTTATAGCATTTTCTTCCATGCCTTTTCTTCCTGAGGCACTGAATTGCACAGATTAGCTATATATAACTCAACAGAGAGACATTTCCTTTTTGTAGAATCCTTGTTACTGTTCTATAGGTCAGAGATGATGAAGTGTCTCAGATGCGCCATGAAATTTCAAAGCTCAACAAAGTCAGAGATGTTCTCCAGAGTAAGCTGCGTGTTGTAGAGGAACAGAAAGTTGATGCAGAGTATGAGAGAGACACCCTAAAAAACCAAGTGTCTGGACTAGAGAGAGGTAGGTGTCTAAGTGATGAATGGGTCTGTCTTCCAACCTTAATTTGTTCTTTCAAGGTACAACCTCCTCTTCAGATCACTCCTCTGTAGTGCCTGGTATGAGAMTATACTAATGGCAGATGGGGTGTAGAGCAGCCTTATATTAAGCTTTTAAGGTTATGGGATTTTTACAGTGCAGCATATATGGAGTGAAAATACAATAGACGTAACTGAGTGTTACTGTGTGCCAGTTTGTGCCATGTCACACAGAGAGCTGCCTTCTACCTGCCTTCATTTATTAACATTCCAGTGCATTGCCTTTCATGAGCTGCAGTGYCAGTGTAGCAGGTTTTAATTAATTTGACAATGTAATGAAACCATATCTCTCTTCAGTTTGTAATAGCGTTTTAATAGTATATATACAGTGTTAATCATGACCCATGTTAAGTAGCACTAACTCCACTGAACCCAGTAGAATCACATTGTTTCACAGGAGAACTGGATTTGACAGAGACAGAATAACTGAAAATCTGTTTTTGAAAGTGCCTCAGTTTTTGGATGCTTATTTTCAAGCTTCTTGAAAAGTTCTGGTTTTCTGTATGCTCTGTAGTTTCTAAAAATCTAACTTCTTTGTGCTATCTTTCTTTGAACAACCAAATATCATATTGTTAATCATTATTATGTATATGTCATATATCATTGTATATGATCTGATATATATTACATATCATATAGTATAGGCATATTATATATGCATGTATATTATTTAYRTATATTATGCATATATAATATATTCATATATTTAATGTGTATTATATATATCATATTAATCATATCATTAATCACTGTACCTGAGTTCTTCTAAGTACCTAAATAAGGGTTAATATCATTAGCTGATGAGTCTGCAAAACCTTATCAGAGCTAATTGAACTGGTCATATATCTTTTTAAAAGGCTTTCTAAAAAGTCCACTAGGTATTTCTTCTTTTACCAGCATACAGTTTGAACYCAGGATTTACACTTTTTCCTCCTCTCTCTAGAACTGGAGACTGCTAAAAAGCAGGCAGAGTTTGACAAGAAAGCTATAGATGAGCTTGTGAGGGAAAAGGACATAATAAACAAGGTGAGCTTGCTTTGGTAATAGTGGTACACGGACCTCTTGTCTTAAAAATTAAATATGTATTGTTTATGCCCTCACAGAGAAACACATATATGGTAGAATAAGTAACACTCTGAGTCAGATATGGATTTTGTTAACTGGRTGTTTTTACTGCTTCTTTTCTATACATCGATAGAGTATTAGTAGTTGTAAGCACAAAAGAGATTTCTAAATTTTAGCACGTAAACCATCAGGGAATTCAAAAATGATACATATGTTCACCTTTATTTTGAACCTGTCATTTGATATCCTGAGTTGATTACTTCTATGCATTTATTCTCTATAGCATATGAAGTACCTGGGCAAGTTGAGACTGCACTAGGCCAAAATGTTGGTATATCAGGTGTCTGCTCATCAGGCTGTTTAATTCCAAACCATTCTTTTAAATCTTTTTCTCACACTGATCCTTTTCTTTCAGTCCAAGGTTTTTATACTACATGATGGCAGCTCATGTTTATGGCCACTCCTAAAGTGGAATCTAGTAAATTTAATACTAAAAGATGATTTCCAAGTTGTGTCACTTAGTACAGATTCATTGTCCTTGACTCTATCAGGGACTCAAATTTTGGAGAGAGAAAATATTTTTTCTGGAGAGTGGAAAGAAATTTCCAAGAAGGGACAGAAGATTGACTTTGTAAAGATGTTATCTTAGTGTTCTGTGTTCAGTTCTTATGCACAACTTYTAAGGAAAGTGTGCCTCATGTACAGTCTAATGCACTATTTAGGAAATGAGAAGGAATAGTGCTCATTTGTTGTTTTTCTGCTTATTGGCTTGCTTTACAGTCTAAATGCTTGAGGCTGATCAGGCTTGTCCAATTCTTTATTATATCCCCTTGCTAACAATTCTGTCATTTTTTTCTGTAATGTAAACACTAGTGTTTTAGCTTCAAATAAACTACCAATAGCAGGAGGTTTTTTAATTATATTTGAGGCTCAAGTATTTAAACTTAGCAAATTAGTGGGAACTCCATAACTCGCYTGGATGTTGATTTTCTTTTTTTGGCGTCATAGTGGCAGTGTTATTTTTGCAAATCAAGAGTCATTGTTTTGTGGTCCTGTCTGCAGAACTTAGTCAAGGCTACCAATGCCACTCAGAAGCAAGTGAATTTGGTGAAACTCCATGAAAAGTCCAAAAAGAACTTGGAGGAAGAAATCCAGAATTATAAGAATGAAGCTCAGAAGCAAAGGAAAATTATCTATCAGCTGGAGAAGGAGAGAGACTGTTACATCAATGAAGCAGGTGAACTCAAACAGAAGGTAGGAACAGCTTTATGTGTAAGTGGTTCTCACCTTTCTTACTCTCAGAAATCTAAAGGTTATACATTGGTTTCCTTACATACCAGTGGGAGGAAGCTTATATCAGCCACCTGCAGACAAATTTAAAAAATGGCTGCTTCTCAGTATATAGTGCTCTGCAGTGTGTTTCAGGTCTCTCTGGTGGATCTCATTGATGGGTGTCTGTTCTTCGAGGAGTTTGGATTGTGGCCTCATATTTCTGTCACCTCTCCTTTGGGAAATGAAACTAGGGTTAGGGGTTAAACCAAGGCCTTTGCCTTCTTACTGCTGATTCCCACAGTCATATGCCTGTATGCAGTTAGAACTTATTCTTGAATTTTCTGTTTTATCTGCAAAGGGCTGTATCTTGCATATAGCCGGTGCTTCAGAATCACTTGGGAGCTGATGTTGAAGCCATTGGGTGCTGAAATATTCAGTTTAATCAAAAAATCTGAGGTTTTCTGGGAACTCCTTCTCAGAAACTCTGCTGCCCATTTTTATGTAAAACTTTATTTCTGAAGGTATCCTCAAGAGTATGATTGTAACATGTTCCATTAGGTGCTGAAGGTCATATGCAGAGGCCCTGCAAATAGTTATTTGGTTTATTAGAATTAGCTTTCAGGGTGTTAGAACTCCCAACTTATTTTCTATCTTCTTACTTTACCTTTTTCAGCTTCTTGTGACCAGGACCTTCTAAATCATTTCAGAATGATACATGCTTCCTTGTCTACCTTGCCTTGTGTTATTTCCTTAGAATAATATTCAACAAAAGTGAAGTTTGTCTTGGTTGCAAAGTCATATTTTGCAACTTTCCTGCATCTAGCAGTATAGATATGAGTTAAGACCTTTGTAGAGTGGGGCTGGGCAGTAATTCATAACACTCAGGCTATTATTGCTTTCAGTTCTCATTAGGGTTGCAAACCATTATTTTGAGGGAGAAATGGCATATGTTTGCTTGTTTTCTTTTTTTCTTTTCTTTCTTTTTTTAAATTTGTTTTTCTCCTGTACTGCCACTTTGGAGGCGAATTTGCTGACACTTGTTACAAGGTAGAGCCTCAGTAAATATGTTGTGACACCTGAGCTGTTTGTGGAATGATGCCTGCTTTGAGATTGCAAATTTCCAAAGGAGTTTTATGCTTCTGTGGTTCATTAAAGGGGCAAATCCTGATTCAACTTTCAGGTGAGGAGCAGCAGGAGTAGTACCAGGCAGGGAGCTTGGGAAACAGTAATCTTGACTCTTCAGATTTTCCCAGTATAAAATTACTCATTCTTTGGGAGGGTAAAATGGGAAAAGGGGTAGAAAGAACTGAGAGGATCAGAATTGTAATATCCACTAGATAATGCTTAGATTAACTATTTGATCTCTTTGGATGGGTAACTTTAAAAACTGTGGCAAAGCCTACGTAATACATTTCGCAAATGGTAAGGAGTGGACTACTGATGGACATCGTTTATAAAACTAGCCAAAGTTCTTCAGTCATCTTTTACAACCTAGGGGTAATAAGCAGCCTCCAGAGGAACTCAATGTCAGGGAATTGCTTGTGAAGAGCCGGAGCCAGATTMATTGAAAAACTTTTAGGGTCTCCAACAGGGCAGACAGAGTCACGCTGGCTCTGAAAACTGTTTAATTAAGGCATAACAGAACCACAGAATCACTCACTCAAAAACTTCATTTATTGCTGAGTAATTGATGAATATAGTCAGCAAAGTTATATCCACAGCAGTAAAGGATTTTAGTGGTGAGAAGTCATGCTAGACTTACTTTTCCAATTAATGGCCCAAATGATTGACTGCTCATTTGTACCATTTTWAAGCCAGTGTTACTTCTAATGTTACTTTGAGATTAATCAGCACAAATGAGGGGAAAAACAATCTGCTCCTACTTATGTGACCTGAATTACTGACCTATCAGCATTAGTAAAATATTCCTCTTTTTCACCTAGAATTCCTACATTATGAAATCTTACTTTCCCTATGGCAGGTTTAGGCTGCTGGGAAGCACGCAGTCAAGCAGCACTTCAGTCTCGCCTGAGCTGCACCCTGACTGTACCTTATGAGATGGCACGAGAGTCTTGGGAAACATTACCTGTCAGAAAAGCTATTTTGATTTTAACAAGAGGTCCAAGAAAATTCAGAAACAAATTTCCTTTATTTTAATATGCATCATTTCTGGAAAAAAAAAATTCAATGGGCATACAARATAATGGACAATACCTTTCAATATTTAAATAAAAGTAAGCAAATAAGGAGAATACTGTTATTGAGTTCTTGGTTAGGTTAACTGTTAATAAACRGTACAAGGTAGTTGAGCATGCAGACAAGAAAAAAAAAGTGGCAGGCTGCAGAAGAGAACTGAGTAGCTAATGTTTTTTTTGCTGAGATTTGGTCACTCGTAACCAAATCTGAGAGGCACAGTGTGCCATCAACTCAATCCAAAGAGAGGATGCTCAGCGTCCCCCAGGACTGCTGGGTAGGAAAAATGGCATGTATCTTTCCTGTATTTGTGAAGGAGAATTATTTGAGTTTAATAATTTCTGAAAAAGCAGAGTCAGCAGCCAGTGTCTGAGCACCAACTTGGAAAASTTGGTCCATAAGCTTATTGTGCTGCTATTGCATCAACTCCAAGTTAAAGAGTTACAAACGCAGTGACCTACTTTCAAATCTCGCTGCAGCTTATGTGATCACCATAGTGCAGATTGAAAACATGCCTTATTGATTTCTCCTCTCTGCTATTACTATTGGCAGCTTGTTTTAACAGAAAAAGAAAAGGCAGGAGTAGGTTATAAACTGGGATTGTGTTTTTGTATTGCACTGTAAGCAGTTCCTTGGATCCTCTGCAGTCAGCTACAAATGTGCTGGAATTGTATTCCTGCTGCTTTAATACAACTTTCTATATTTAGCTATCGCCCATCTTCCAAGTTGTTTGGAGGTACCTGATAGAATAATCTATTAATTAAGCTTCTGCCCCATACCTAGACCTCTCCAGACTTAACAGTATTGCTTAGAGCAAGGGACAACTTTGCCAACAGCAAACTTTGCAGTTATTCACTGTCTCATGTAAACACTATTATATTCTTTTGCTTTGACATAGGGATGTAAATCTCAAGTCAAACTGTTACCTGCATAGAGATTCTCCCAAATTATGTCCATTTTTTTTAAAAAACACTTTGATCTTTTCACTGGCTTTAAGGMTGTCCCTCATACAGTGAGCCTGAAAAATGATGTTGCTGGCAGATGTGCTTCATATACTTTTTTTTTTATTTTCTTTCTGTGTAATGTTGAATTCCAGTTGAATACTGCGTGTTTGCGCTTTGTGATTGGCAACTTTACACAACAGGATAAAAAGGTTACATTTTTTTTTTAAAAAATACACCTTAAGAAGCTCATCATACTGATTAGCAACTATTTGTGGTTTTGCTCTTCTTCTTGGGATGGAAACTTTTTAATAAAGTTGTCTATCAACTTTTCAACATCCATCTTTTGACAATGCAAGTTGAGATCATCTCTCTGCAGTCTGGTGTCTACTGTCCCACATTCTTTTTAGCTCATCTTGCTTCGCTATTTCCACTCCTTCATGGAAATCAGTAATGGAGATTTGCTGCTTGTTTAGATCAAGTGAAAGTTTCTTTAACTGGATCTCTTGTTATTTTAGTTATGTATCAACTATTTGTGTTCATCAGCAGTTTGTGATCAGGTGTCCTTTGGATTGTTAGAATTTGACTGCATTTCTTACTGGAGGAGTGTGTGTAGGGACTTCTTGGGAAATTGTATAAATTTTTGTCCTTTTAGTGATAGAGTTGATATCCATAACAACGTACAAAATCTGGCCTTGCTTTACGAGTGACTTAATATTTTTCCTGATGAATGCTGTTTCCATTGACTTTTTCTGAATCTGCTTGCTTCTATATTTTCATGGCTTATTTTTAGATTAATGATGTGCACATATATAAGTTTTATTCTTGAATAAAACATAGGTATGATATAAAAATAAATTCTTTCCCAAATAAGCTGTCTATAAAGCTTAAGCTTATAACTGGCTTGTAGTGATTTTAGCTATAGCTACAACTTTTGATCACAGGGATTTGAAGTTGTCACCTTAGATAAAAATCACAAACTCAATCTCATCCCAATAATGTTGTGATGTARTTTAATCATGTTCATTTCCTTCTTTTCGCTTCAGGTCCTCCAGCACCTGAAAGATATTGAAGTTCGAGAAATGCAGATCTGTGACTATGAGAAAAAAATAGAAGAGTCTGAGATTAAATTAAAACAGCAACAAAACCGTTGTGAAGCTGTGAGAACAGAGAGGAATCTGTACAGTAAGAATCTGATTGAAGCTAAGGTAGAYGAAATTTTTTTTTTCTCTTGAGATTCTTTTCTGTTTCTTTTTTTTTAAATCTAATTTAAATTTATTGAAAGAAAGCTCGCTGGTTAAAGTGCAGAATCAGCTCCTGCATTCCTGTGTGTTTTGGGAGAGTTAATGCTTTGGGTCCCTTACAGTTTATCTGGGCAGTATTTCTCTGGACTGGAAATTGAAATTCACAACCATCATGTGGCAATAACCCTTCCTCAAAGCAGCCGTAAAGATCATGGTACACTGGAGCTGTGGATTCAGAACGCTCTATCGGAGAGGAAACTTCTTCCTTTCCCTCCTAATTCTGCTCTGTTCTAACCCTTAAGGATTAGTCTGTGTGAATGAGTATGTTTTAATGGGGAGAAGATTGCCTSCTTAGCCCTGTATGCATATGCACACTGCTGTGAGTCACAAGTTAGAAAGCAAATGGAAACTTTCTGGGCTAGAGGAAAATTTTGTAATAGGAGTAAATACTTCCCTCCAGCTCACTCTTTTCAGGGAGTGTCGTTTTCCTCCGATAATGATTCTCTCTATTATTATCTTTTCCTTGGGGATCTCACTAATACTGGAAGAAGAAGATAAAATCACTTAAGAATACACTCTATTATTCTGATATAAAGATCTAAAACACTACACAAATCCCATTATAATTGGCAGAAACTGGAACTTTGGATAACTGTGATTTACAGCCTTGGGTTATTTGAGAATAAGGGTTTGTGACACAAGCATATGTAGTAGTTTACAAATTGGTACTCTGGTTTGAACAAGCAGCAGGATGAAGATGTTTTGCTTGAGAAACAGACAGAAATGAACAGTATGAGTTCCTGTCCTACTCTTTGCTTGATGTGGTTGGGAATGAACTTGTATGTCATTTATGTGGAATGATTTAATTGTCCTCTTCCTGCCTCTTGCCTGTGGAAGGGRTGGTGGGCTGCTTGCTGTTCCCAATCTCTCAGCCAAAATACAGCTGAAAAACAACATATTGGCAGGCCTTCAACATGAGATAAGTATGTGATGCTTTCGTCCTGGGGTTTGTTTCTGGCTTTAGGGGCTCAATTTTTAAACAGGTTCATTAGGAAACCTATTTGCAAAATTTGTGTGTTGTTCTTTGAATACACAAATTGGATTGTATTTAAGCATGTATCTGGACACCAGATTTTAAATATCTCCTGTGCTTTCAGAGTACTTAGTAGATTTTTAGGCTATCTAGCCAAGATATTCTCTTTGTATGACTTTTACATTCACAGACGTCATTGCCATGCTAATTGATGGGCCTAGATGCCCAGGATTTGTTACATGCATTTCTTGTTTATTTAATTGACTGTATATGAGCCAAAGTATAGAATCCATGGATTTTGGTTTTAAGGGGTGTTAAGCCACCCACTACCAATCAGTAGTGTAATATTAGTTTCTCAGCACCCTTTGTTGAGAATACCATGACTCATGATCTTTGCTCAGTATTTCCTGTAAGAAAACCTTGTTCCACTCACTTATGGAGTAAATTGCAATCTGTACTGGGTAATGTTGGCAGGGGCTTGTGCTAACCTGATTTTGTACTGAAAGAGAATGTATTCACACGAGTGGTTGTGATATCTTCGCTGTGAAGCAGTGGCCTCTGGCACAGGAGCAGTAGTTCTGAAAGCTGTTTCCCCTAAATCTACAGTTGCTGTCTGTTTGTGCTTTGATTTTGCTGCCTTCCATTTCATGTCACAGTCCCTGTAATCACTGGAAACAGCAGAAAGTTTCTTAGTGTTGTACTGGCAGGCTCCCAGGTGCTCTGGGGACAAGTAGTTGTAGTGAATCACAGTGTTATCTGGCCTATTGTTGTATGTTTTGAGCCTGAAGGATGTGCTGAGTATTCCCACCTCAGGGACTTTTCTATCTGTGAACACATTTTTTTCTGTAAAATGCACATAAAGGGTGGCAAAATGAAGACACAGGTAAGTATCCTACACATAGGGGTACTTCAGTTTGCACAAAACCAGCTTCTCCCCAAACTTTTGTGTGCAAACTTTTGTTCTGCACAGCTGTAACAAATGTTTGAAAAGCACATTACTAGAAACATGAAAATAGATGGATAGGATCAGAATACTGTCATGAATTTGAATTGACTGTTGGTTCTTATTTTGTGTCCGGTATTTTAAATAATGGCTTATTACACTAATTGTCAATGACCATTATTTTTCTGCATGTGCATTTTAAAGGTCTTTGTATTGCAATGTTGTGTGAGTGTAAACAACAAATTATCAATTAATGAAATTGTTTTGTTCTTTTGCATTAGAAAATGATGGTTAATACAGCATAACTGCTCTCATGTACTGTGATCACATTTTCTGACATCAAATAGCCTGAACCCCCAAGCACAAAGTTAGTCCCTTTGGTCCCTCTTTGTGACCATACTTTCTATCCTATTAGGATGAAATAGCAGAAATGAAGAAAAAACTGAAAACTATGACACATCAGATGGATCAACTGAAAGAGGAGATAACAGCCAAAGAAGCAGCCCTTGTGAAAGCACATCTAGAACACCAGCGAACAGARAGGGAGAAGGAATCATTGAAGGTCAGAGCCCTTAAAGATGCACCATCTCACAAAAGGTGGTTTCCTGGACTCTGAGAAAGAAGCGCTGAGACTGCACAGGCTTAGTCTGTGGCACTTGTTTGGTGGCACTTCAAAAAATCTTTCGTAATTGACAACCTCTCAGTACTCTTTAGAGACATTAGTTTAAAAATCTTCCAGGTATCTAACAAATTTAATCTCTAGCAATAATTTGTTTAGTCAGAAAGATCCTGGATTAGCTGTTGGAATTTTTGAGATAGACTGATTTTAGCTCTTTTCAGTGTAGCTCCTTAGAATTCCAGTTTTTCTCTTCTTAACCTTTTCTCTGATGCTTTGAAGTATGCTGTATTTCACAGTCCTATATTTATATGCAACTAGCAAAYATTAATCTCCTGGGAGTTAGGTAGTGTCTTCCAGTAGGTGTGCAGAAAGAAAATTATTTTGTATCAAAGTATTGTGTGTCATATAAAGAAAAAAAATCTGTTTTAAATCAAAGGAAATCTGAGCTTTATGCTTTGTTTCTTCTTCTTATTTTTTTTTTTCCCCTGCACCATCTGCAGCTGCTCCTTGGATAGGCTATTAGGTTTGTGTTGATGTCTTAACCCAATTTGCTGCTCTCTCYGAAGATTTAGGAGTTAGAATGTCCGCAGCAGCTCATTTTTCTCTTAGCTTAACAGTGGGGGAAAAAAAAACAAGAACAGCAAACAAACCAACCCCTTAAAACCCAACAATCCCCTGCCACTTTCCACAGTGTTTTCTTTTGTCAATTTTTTGCTGTGCTCCAATTACACCCCAGGTTTTCAGCCCCTCTCAGCACAATGCAGTTATGACAAGATGTCAATAGAGCTTTGTAAAAAGGTGATGAATTTAGGTTCTTCTCCCTGATCTGTCTCAGAGTTGTTCCRTCAGTGATGGAGAAGTCAAACTGCATCTCATTTTCTGTGTGCAGCTTTCTGTCTTAGCTCGTCCCCAGTTCTGTCTCATCACCTCAGAACTGTCTGCCAGCCCTTTGACAAGCACATGATTGCTACATGCTTTACCCACTCAGTTATTCACTAGCAGGTATGTCCATGSACTGACATCACATTAGTGACTAGCTTTAGGGCATTCTGCTCTTCTACTGGGTGTCTCTGCTGAATACTAAAGCAGAGAATACAAAGAGGGAGCCAGTTGGCACAGGCACCAAAGAACCCAATTATTGGCGTTGCAAGCCAGCTTCAATTTGCCATGTTTGYGTTGATGTGAAGGAAGCAAGCTGTTCCTGGGAAATTAGTTTAAAGGACAYGCTAAAGCACAGAGCACTGAGGAAGGCGACTCTACACACATTGGGTTTGTGCTTGGTGTAAGTATCTTAAAAATGTGTAATCACAGYAATTGAAAATTCCAGACTCCATTAAAGCCAGTTCAATGCTATCCTTTGGTTTCATTTGGACCATACAAGTTTGYAGATCAGGCTGGTTTGGCAAAACATCCAAATGATGAGAAGTGTGAATCTGAAAGCTGTAAGATTTGTGRTCATCTATTCTTCAGTGCTGCCAAGTTGGTTTTTTTTTTTGTATATTTTATATTCATAAATGTGGGGGGGGTTAGCATTTTTCCCAAATCTGGATGTACTTTGAGTTACCATTATTTCCACATTCTATATTCAGCCCCCATTATAGTTTTATAAAATTCTGTTTTCCTTCTACCTCTTGAACAAATAAAAAACTCTGCACGTTCCTGAATACTTCACAACCTAAACAAGGGTTTGGTTTGAATTTTTTTCTGAGATGTTGGCATAGATTTCACATGGATTCTTCTTTCTTCCTGAATTCGCTTCAGTTCTTACAAACTCTCTGAATCAACTTCAAGTGAGCGGTGCTGATTTACAAGAGCTTCAGACCTGATCCTTTTTGGCTTGTATGGTACCTGTGTTTATATACTTTTCCTTCTCCTTTACATAATGTAGACAGACACTAGTATTATATCTACTTTTTAGCACTAATTTTACTCAGAGTCCTATTACTTTGTGAGGCCCTTGTATAGCTAAAATTATTTATATTTGTTACTGTACAAGACAGTTCAGATTTATATTAACTTAATGCATTCCACTGAGGTTTGTTTATGTCACTGTTTGCTGCCAACATCTAATGCCACGTCTTGTTTATGACTCATATTTTTTGTGACATAAGGAGAACGTARAATTTTAATATATTAAAAAAAAATTATTCAGCAATGCCAAATGCAGGAGCAGTTTTACGTTTGTAGACAGCTTTTGCACACTGTTGATTGCATTCCAATATGAAGTGCCTTGCTTTTTTGTTCAGCTGGTGGATTCTGTTGAACGTTCAACCCTGAGTAAGTGAGATATGACTGTCGCACATATAGGAAAATGAGAATTTTATTAAAGAAAACGAGAACGAGACAAGTTATTTTACTGTGACAGTGGAACTGTTTCTGGCTTGGCGCATTGTTTTTTGCAGGTGCAGGCTTCATCACGGCCTCATTCTTTCAGCATTGGATAATTCTCTCTCTTGAAAGGCAGTTTGAATGTCACCCTTTATGAGGGTCAGAGTTGAGGCAGTTTTTTTCCTTTTGATTAATTCAAAATTTAAAAGTTTTTGTGTCTGTRTCAACTATTTCTGTCTTGACTATAGCTAATTGCCTAGCAATGATAGACGTCCCTAATAATCCAGCAAAAATTTACTAGTTTTTCTCCAAATAATGTCTCTTGAATATTAGAGCTTGTGACATTAAGCTAGATTTACTGGGCAATTTCCAATCTAAATTTAATTTAGTGCAGGGTGCACACACAMAAAAAAGTACCCTTTCTTTGTAGTTTCTTCTTCCGCCTTCCAAAGTAAAGAATTGCTAAAGCTGTTTAGTTTTGCCTTTCAGTGTCTGGTAGCCATCTCCTCCCCCAGTTCTATTACTTGATTTTGAGACCTATTCTGAGTTGATTTGAACTAGATATCATAAACTGTTGTTCTCTCCAGCTAGGGCARCTCTTCTTTCTCACATCCCAGTCTGTCTTTGAACTCATCCTTTCTAGTTTTTCATGATGCAGTATCAGTTCCATAGAAAAACTTTACAAATACAACCTCTTTATTTTTTYYTTWWTTTTWWT
>PTEX01000030.1:1828016-1892675 GCA_003342815.1 Eudromia elegans
TTTGAATTACAACTTTAGTCATTATTGCAGATAAAAATCCTTCCTATTTCTCTTGTGTATAACCAACAACATTTCTCAAGTACTATTTACAACATTTCTTTATGGGTTTTCATGCTYGCTTATCTTAGTGATTTGTTCTCAAAACCAAAATATGTATCTCTCAGGAAACTAGATAAATGTATGATGTTCTCTTTAAATCCTAAGCCTTAATCTCAGGTTCATATAATTGGAAATTGTCACTACACATGAGTTACTTATCTTTTACTCCATCAGGCTGAACTGCTTAAGATGAAACAACAAGCTGTGGAGACYAAGCACTTTATAGAAAAACAGGAGGTAGAAGAGAGAAAACTTCTGAAAATTATTGCTGATGCTGATGCTGAGAGGCTGAAGCAAAAGAAGGAATTTGACCAGGTAGGAATCTATAATTTGACTTTGCTAACACACTRCCTAAGTCTTTTGTCCTTCATTTCTCCWMTATATTTTTAAGGGCTAGATTCTCMGCTTCTGTAAGTGCAATACTGCTAAATCTTCATAGTTGCATTGAATTAAAAATGTTTAAATGTTGGGATGACTAGAATAATGTAATTTAAACTGGAAGTAACTGAAGCAATGGGATTGCRCTGAGGAACTGTAATTGAGTTTCTTGCTTTGCACTGAGCCCTTAGGTTATCAGTGAGAGAGACATCCTGGGATCCCAGCTTGTTCGGCGCAATGATGAGCTGGCTCTGCTCTACGAAAAGATCAAAATCCAGCAGTCCATCTTAAACAAGGGAGAGATCCAGTACCGCCAGAGAGTGGAAGACATCCGGCTCCTCAAGCTGGAGATCAAAAAGCTTCGGCGGGAGAAGGGRATACTTGGCAAGAGTGTAGCTAATGTGGAGGAACTCAGGTAGAGAAASTGATTGACTACATTGCATAGTGACTGCAGCCGTGGTGCTGCATTTGAGATAGAGGAGAGAACTTGTTTCTTGCATATAAAGAGTTACATTGACAAATATTATACCTTGGAGAAGGGGATTATATGAGCTGACCTCAAACACAGACTGGTTTAAATTTATGAACCAAATGATTTGTGATTAGGAGAATTTAAAAAAAAAGGAGGGGGATGGGGAGAAGGAAAGAAAGGAAAAAGATATCTCAACCAAAGCTAAAATAGCTTCCACAGTTCACSTTGTGATGTGAGTTACTTGCTACAGAAAAAGCTTGACAGAGAGCAGCAGAAAAGGTGTTCATAGTTCAATGACCTGCTTAGTGGTACCTAGGGCCCACATTAGTGAAACTGCTTTTTATTAGGCAATCCTCAGAGGATGGGGAACATTTGACATATTTATAACACACCTCGTACATGTTTCCAGAGCTCTCTCCTTTGAGATTTATATGTAGAGTAACTTTCTGAGAGAGATTTAGTTAAAATTTCATTGAAGGTTGTGTTTCTTTAGAACTGGAGTTTAATAGCCCCAGTCTGATTTATCCCATCCTAGTCTAGTTTAATGCTTCTTTTTTTTTTTTTTAAACCTTCCTGTACCTGAAGGCATATTCTTTGCTGCCAGTAAACTGTTYCCATTTTCTGTAGAATTAGTCTTGGTTTGTAAAGGAGAGTCAGTTATGTTTTTGTAACCATCAAACTAATTCTATGGAGCTATCACAGTTTTGGATGAGATTTTTATCTGAAATATATCAGTATAATTCTGTGGTTTCCACTAGAGCAAATTATCCTCAGCCGGTTGTCAGTCCCGTTGACTCCACTGGAGTTCTGCCAGTTTGATTTGGGGGAACAGAAAAAAGAATTGAGCCTAAAACATTCGTACTTGCAATTCTGGTTGGCTGACTGCAAGCAGGGAGGGCATTTGAACTTGCTGCCCAGATGCACTCAGCTGGAAGCCTGTTACTGTATTGAGAYTCTGTGACGATATTGAAGTATAGCACGATGCAGGCCGTGATGGGTGGATCAATTCTTGCTAACTACAACAGCAAGCCCATACTTTAATGAAGTCCAAAACCATCATGAAAACTGCCTGTCGAAAAAGTCTATTTATTACTTGTGCTTCTAATTAGCTTCCTTGGTTTGCCAATTGGAWACATGTTTTTTCTTTTTTTTTTTCCCATTTCTATAACCTTGTCCAACCCCACAGTTAAAAAAAAAGGCCCTTTTTTTTTTCTGACTAGTGAGCCAAATTCAGATCTCAACTTGGAAGGAAGTAACTCAGTGGGTGAGGAGGCACATGGACTGTCTGCATTTTCTTGTGGGTACAGATGCCCCCATAAAAGTAATGAGGGCTAGAAATCCCYTGGGAAATATGTCTTTTCTTTATCATGGAAAGGCATAGCTTAGTTATCAAAGCCTCTTGGGGATGCTCATTTAATTTTAAATTCAGCAACACATCACCCCTGGAGTCTCTTGAGTTCTCCAAAGAGTACTGTCTGCCCTGGGTCCTGGAGTACATTTGAGTAGCTGATCCCTATTGATTGACTTAGCTCTTTTAAACACCATGGTGTTTAAAAGAGTGTTTAAACACCATGRCTGTGGTTTGTGTGTTGGTTTGGATGAATTAGCTGTCCTTTTGGGTTAAGAAGAAATACATGGAGAAATTTATTTGGAGGTRTCCAGGAGGCTGTGAAGTACATTCCCTGGGAATTGCTGGAACAGACCCTTTTTTGAGTTATTATTACTAAAGTGAGTCTAGCAGTCTAACTGTGTTATATTATGGAATCAAGCATATAGTGTTATTGATGTCAACTGTTGATTACAAGAGTCTCTTTGTCAGTGCTTTGGAGCAYGAGGGAATGATAGTTAATCTTCCTGTTAATGCCTTGTTCAATTTGATGTGCTTTTGGTGGTTTTTTTTTTCTTTTCTTTTTGTTTTAAGACAGGAGGTTTATCACATGCAGAAGGAACTACTAAGGGAACGGACTCGATGCAGAGCTTTGGAAGAAGAGCTGGAGAATCCCCTAAATGTTCACAGATGGAGAAAATTAGAGGTGATGTTTCAGCATTTCTAGTTCCCAAAGCCCATATTTCTAAATCAGTGACACAGCACAAAGTCTATTTATTTTACTGTTATGGAAATGATGTGGAGGGGCAGGCAACTGAAATTTCCATAGTACCAGTGGAGTGGTTAGCTGCTGAATGGTTTCCCTGCACAATGCAATCAGTGTTATTTTTGTGTCACTTTTTCAATGAAAAATTGCAGGGGGATTTTCAAAGAGCGAAAGAGAAAAAGAATGCATGAGGTAAATTTAGAAGGAGGTGATTCCTYACCACGGATGAGAAGAAAGAAGATGATAGCGAAAAGTATAATTCTACCCTCGCCATTGTATGGGAAGAAAGACAAGATTAGAAAGGGTCATAGAACAGGTGCAATGAGGAATGGATAGACAGGAAGCCAAAAAAGAAAGATGCATCTGTGGTAGGAGGAGGCTCCACATAAGCAATGATGGACTTCCAAAGATAGCTGTTGTAGATAATAGGAGGTTAATTGCTGTGGAAAATCAGCAAATCTAAATCTTCACATTATTCAAACCTGCTATATGGAGGGGAAAAGTAGTAAATTTATAAACCATAGGCCAAATAAATGAGCATTACTTGGTATCACTTGATATTTTCAAAGTAAGTCAGAGCCAGCTGAGATCTCTGCCTTGCATGCACCTCTGATATGATGCCACTCCAGGCTACTTAGCTTCTCTGGTAAATAAGTGGTAACATGCTGGTCCGTACGGAAGCACTGCTGAATGTTTTGGCTAATCTTCCTGGCATAATAGTTAATTTCTGATCATTATACACTGGTCTTAAACCTGAACAGTATGCTAACATATTCTCATGAAAAGGAGATAAAATACAGGATGCTGAACTGTTTTAAAGACATCCAGGTACAATCCCCAGCAGTTCCAGGTAATAATGGGAAATCAGGCCAGTCAAAAAATACTGTGTTGAAAAAAGGAGGGGACTAAGAGAGTAAGAGACAATGGGAAATGAAGTCTTTCCATTCAGGTCACTGGTTTATATTTGGAACATGGGAAGACCAGCAGATGGCCAAATCCATGTGAAATGTTCCTGATAAGCTTTTGGTTCAATTCCTAATGAGCAGACATTCTCGTATCACTACAGTTGTCACGGGTTGGCACTATGTTTGGTCACTACTACAGAAAGATCAAGGACTGAATGGGTCATGGAGAATGAACTAAATTTCAGCCTGGGTTCTCAGGCAATGATGCTATGTCATGAGTGCTGTATGTCCATGTGATGCACATGTGATTATGGGTCCCATTGACATCTGAGTTGTTTAGCTGATACGGATGAAATATGACAAAGGATTGAGAGCTGTGAAGATAYCATGTTCCTTTTAAGTTCAAGAAAATGTGCAATGAGAGGCACTTTACTGGATCCTTTATTGAGGGGCAGATTGCAGTGTGAGTTTAGTCTTTATGAGGCACCAAGGAATCCATGAAGAGAAAACTGTTGTGAGTCCCTGAATGGAGAAGAGCTTCAGTTAGAGTTTGCTCTTCACTGAGCATAAGATACAATAATAAAGGGGAAACAAGCTTTGCTAGGCTGCTTATCACAGACTGCCAGTTGGTTTCTTAGAGGTTCTCTCAGATACTTACGTGTGACAAAAGAATGAAAAAGGGAAAAGGAGAGATAGACATGTACTAGCTTCTGCACTGTGTAGGCTGTGTAGGTGAAGAGCAGTAATACAGTCACTACAACTGTCCCATTTTTAAACACATAATTCTATTGAAGAATGAGATGCCACAAATACAGATACTTAAAGGCTTCATAGCAATTTGGTCCTGTCTCTCCATAACTTGTTCCTCTTGGCTTCTTCTCTAGTCCTGAAATGATGTATTGAAGTTACTGGTTTTTGGTTCAAGAGAAAAATCTCCCTCTCCTAGATCCTCACTTGTCTCTGTATGAAGTTTTTGAAACACTATGTGGCACTTGCACTGCTCTATATATGTCAGTCAAGGTTTCTGCTAAAAATGATACTCTAATCTGCTCTTTCTTCCCTTCCATATGGTACTTCCAACCTTTGCTGGTTTAGAGATTACACTCCTGAAGATTCCTGTTTAAATTTGTAGTTTTGAAAAGGATTTAATAGTGTTAAACATGAACGTACTCTGGCTGATGTTCAGAAGGGAAGGATTCCAAGTTCAAGATTGCGTGTACCCACGCCTTTTTCAAACCACTTACCCTTCACTGGGGTAAAATAAATACCCAGTAGTTCCACACACACACTCACCCTGCCCCCTAATTTTTTTATTGTTTGTTTGTCACTTTTAGATACAAAGAAAGCAAGAAATGTTAACTTTGGCTATGTAATTTCTGACATTGCTTTACTCTTCTCTTCTAGGCTAGTGACCCAAGTACCTATGAATTGATCCAGAAAATACAGAGACTGCAGAGGCARCTTATCAGTAAGACTGGTGAAGTGATCGAAAAAGAATTGCTCCTTCAGGTACTGCAGCATCATTAGTTTAGTTTATGTTATTTAATATATTTGATTTACCATGTGTTCTCTGTCTGCACAGATCTGCTTCCAAAATGTGTAGATGCTTCACTTCTCTCTGAATTTCTTTTGCATGCCCCTTCGGTAGCTTTAGATGGCAGCACTGACTCACTGAAAAAGAACAAATAGCATCTGATTAGTTGATTTTTGTACTCAGGTTGCTGATACTTGGATAGCTGCAACGTAAAATTAAAGGCTTGTTTTCGTTTATTCATGACATAGATTAGTTTTCAAGTTAACATTAGATTTTTGGACAGGCTTTTTTGTCCATTTTATCATGTCTGTTACTACTCAGGCACAGAGGAAAAATCTGTGTTTGATTTAGTGACTGCTTAGTTTGGCTTTTGGTAGAACGAGTGCTACAGTTTAAGTGGCTTAGATATGTTGTCTTAACCATTTTTGACCTCAGGATCTTTGCGCTGAACTTTACCAAAAAATAATTATTGTGATAGCTTATCCTTTTTCCTATGTGAGATGTCCATTAAGCCCTAGTGATGCAAATGAGATTTATATTGTCGAATCAAGGAGAGTAAATTCCTGTAGTGCAAATTTTGTTATCAGATAAAACAAAAAGTCTGTCTTTGGACTTCAGGCTGAATGTGGAAAACAGGAAATTTATCTCCTTCTACCTATTTACTTTAGGGATAGCCTGAGTTTGAGTTTGGCAGCTTTAGGTATGACTTGAATATCTTGGGTTTAAATACCTAAATATGGCTTGGAGTATAGAATATGACCTGAAACCTGAAGCTCATTCTATCTTGAGAAGGAACTCAGAAGATGCTTTTGAGGCAGTTTGTCACTTTTTCTTTATTGTTTTGTGGGAAAAAGAGATCTGCAATTTCATTTGAAGATAATGTACAGTGTATTGTTATGGCTTTCTTGGAAAAATGTAATCTTTGCTGCACAGTGTGGAAATCATACTATAATGATGTCAGTATAGTTTGTTAACTTAAACAAAATATAGGAAAAACAACTTAAAATGTGTTGCATTCTACTCCCATTTAGGTATTTCCCCTTTTTTAGTGAAAAAAAAATTAAGAAGTGAGGCTTAGTGGTGCTAAGTTGCCTGCTCTAGATCATGTACATGAAGCACTTGGGGCATGGTTTAGCAGGCATGATAGTGATGAGTTTGTGGTTGGACTTGATCATCCTGAAGGTCTTTTCCAACCATAATGATTCTATGATTCTATGTAGAAAATCTGTGGCATAGTAGGTCTTTGAAGCTACCTTGCTCTACTAACCATTGGCACCATCTTGCTTTCTATACAGCAGTCTTTTCTATAACAATGCTGKTTTTTTTATTAATTTCTTAGACTTTAGCTGGAGTTTGCCTGTATGATATTTAAGTATCATACCTGGAATTGTTAATGAGATCCTTTGTGCTCCCAATGCAGGCTGAAGATGCTGAAATGAAGTTCTTCCTCAGTGAGACTGACAGTAAAGAGAAGGCCAGAAATGCCACATTTTGCCTTCTGTTCAGTGTGTAGAGGCCTCACTTGCAAAATTTCACAGTGAAATATCACAGTGGCTTTGGAGACATGCGCAGAGATTGGAATAGGTCTCTTTTGCAGAGAGAGTGTATAGTAGTCAGTAGGGTGTGATCCCGATGCATATTTACAATTGCAGGAAACAGCAATGTTTCAGCTATTATTTCTGGAAAAGCAAACCAAAACAAATCCCTCTCCTTTCAATATAATTGCCCTTGCTTAGGGAGTTTGCTCTTTGACCAATATAACACCCAGCATATAAGCAGCTCCTCTCCAAACCACCCCACCAAGGTSTGATCATTTATTTTTCTTTCATCTTGGCACATCCCTCTGTGCTTAAAGACATTTGGCACCTTGTGACCTCTTGTTACTTTTCTAAGCTGCTATGGCTTCCCAGCGACTGGTCCATGGTGGCTAGAAGAAATGAAGTCTTTTCTTTCTTGATTCCTGTCACATAGAGAATCTTTATTTTCATGCTGCTGTGAGTAGGTGGAAGGTGATAACATAGAAATACAGAGGTCCCTTTGCACTAGAGGTGTAGCTACTACACCTCTACACTACAGCTCTCTACTTCCAAATGACAAAGACTTTTTTATGGGTCTTCCCTGCTAGTCTGTCAGTTCAGTGCAGTGTCTGATCCCTTGCAGGAGCATGGGCATTGCTTCCAGCTTTGCGTGTTCCTGTTTAGCATAACCTCCCTCATATTCGGAGTCAGGGACTGGAGTTGCTCAGGGATATGAAGTTATTAGTTCAGAGAACTGCTGCTTTCTACATGTTGTGTTTGCTTGCCTAAAGTCACACGTCTTCACTCCCACTCTCCATCTCCATCGTTCCCTGAGACAAGGGCACAGCTATTCCTCATGTCTGTTCTAAAACTATCTTAATCTCGTTTGCAATACATAACAGTTTTTATGTGTGTGGCTGTTATGTTGGCAAATAGGATATTTGATGTAAGTGAAGCTTGTAAGTGTCTGTGTCTGTGATTTTGCTATGTGTAGATTATGAGTCTTAAAAAGAGTGTCAGGAAAAAGCCATGCAGATTGGGTATTACTGAACATTAAAAACACCTTTGGAATTTTGAAATAAGCCATCTCTGTAAATGGTTGAGCCCAGTGTCATCAACCTGCCGTTTGATTTGTAGGGTGTTCAGCTTGCTGCATCCTCACACAGAGCTGTAATATCTGTGTAAGAAAAATAAATTCTGGTTGTATCGTATATATTGTAGCTTTGTCTTCTGATTCTTAATTCAGTCTCTTTTTATAAATAACTTTTTAGAAAGCAGGTATATACAGGGTATATTTTAGGATGAGATGGGCATATAAATGGAAAAATTTTGCTAAGATTTCTATATATGGGCTCATGTAGAAATGCATCTGCTTCTTTCACCTGCTCCTGATGTGTGTTTGATGCACTCCTTTTCAGTTTGCTTTTTCACTGTTTCTCACCTTTTAGTTCTTTAAAATAATGATGCGGCAGTGAAAGCATCCTAGAACCCATATTACATGATTAAAAGAATGTTTCAGTACATTTCAGTCAGAAAATTTAGATTGCTGACAATACTCTAGCCAGGAGGAACCCAGCTTGACTCTAAAATCCCAGACAAAAACATCTTTCTTAACCTGTCAGCAGGGCATGTTTTCTATATCAGACCCTTGCTGAGATATGTTGAATATGCAACATGATGAATATTTTTTTTTAGAATGACTTTTAGAATTAAATACTTAAATAAAGATGGAGAAAGTTATCCCATGCTTTGTAAATTGTTAACTCTTTCCTTGGTTGTGATTTATGTGTAGCCCATAGCCGGGGCACATTAACCTATAATCTATTGGCTCTCATACTCCAAGCAAGGTTGGACATCCTGAGACTTTGAAATATAGATGCAAAGCAGGAGGTCATGCTTTCCCCTATCACTTGGATCATTCTTACAGCTGAAAGCTGCTGTGTTGATGAAAAATGCTGCTTTAAAAATCAGATCCAAAACCAAGGTCTTGAATACTTATGGTCAATAAAGATGCAATGGCATTTTTGCCAAACATAGGAAATGCTATTTCAGGGTTATCCAGCTTCTATGTTTCAGTCATTACCTTCCATCTGAATTTGTGCAGCTGAAACATACAGCGTTCTTTGACCATCTTCTACACCACTGAATAATACTGCAGTGCTTTGTGAAGAAATATGTGGTGTGTTAGCCGAGGGATTTCAATGATGGGTGAAGGTCTTTGTGAGCACATGTGGTATGAGCAATGTTTTGGATGCTTGGAGGCAAAACAGGTTTAGGTCTAAGATATAATTGGTAGTAAACAGAAGYGTTGTAGTGAGCAAATCTTGGAAAAAAAAGAAAAAATTGCTCACCTTGCTCACTTTATATGTGAATTCCTCATGCTCTACTGCATAATGAACAGTGATGTGCGGTAAATTCATAGTATAACCACATTACCTTGTTAGGATTATGATTACTGTGGCTTTATAAAATTAGCCCATTAAAAGCAAATATACACYGCTTTATTTGTTTTGTATTTAGTTCTTTCTCTTCAAAGCGAGCTCCTCTAATTTGATTTTATGTCTCACTAAGTGGAATTTGATTCAACTCCACGTCCCAGAGTGGCTAACAGTAAGAAGGTTCCCGTCTTATGCCAGTTGCCTCAGATGTYGGTCATTTCAGAAGACAGGTCATAAATGGGATAGAGACATGTGGAACCAGGATTGTTGATGGAGGGAGGAGGCAGGTGAAGGAGGGAGAAAGGATAGAGGTATATGTTTTGTGGTGACAACTACAAAATCCCACCACCTGTGTCGTCTCATTTAACTCTTGCATGCAGTAGTGAAAGTATTGTTCTTTTATATACCTGAGTTTTTATTCAGTGTTTCTTTAGGTTGTGAACAACTGAAGGCCAGGACTGAGGAGCTAGGATGTGCCCTTTCAAGGCTGCTGACATCTTGAGCTCATAGTTTCAGAGTGCAAGGGCAAAAGGCTTGATCAGCTCATGCATCTGACTCAAGAGTCTTGGGCCAGATAGCACCTGCAYGTTCTTGTTCTGAGGCAAGATTTTTAGCAAGTTTTAATTGCTCCCAAGAACCGAAGGTTCCTCCGTGACAGAGGGTAGGAGAGACAAGCGGGACTGCTACTGTTGCTGACATAAATCAGCAGGGTTTCMTTTCAGGTACTGCAAGATACAGGGCAAAAGGAGCGAAGGAAACTTTCTCAGTTTGACCTTGGGCAAGATGCTTAGCTTTTGCCTCTGCTCAGGAAAGAGGAAACTGAAACATTTCCAGACTTCTTTGGTGTGTGAATAAGCCTATTAAGAGTAGAGATATGATTCAGTGCAGTAGTAACTAGCTAGTAGAAACTAGCTAAAGAGTTAAAATAGTCACATACTTCATTTTGATTTTGCTAACTTGACAGTAGATCTCTTCTGTTCAGTTTGAGATGTCTGTTGCTGTAGTGTCTGAATAGATACATAACCATCTATATTTCTCAGAGCTGGTACTATAATTCCAAATAGAAATGTGCTGTAGAACAATGTGGTGCCAGGTGTGTTTATAGGTATATACTGAAGTTGTCTTCTACTGAGCTTTAGGATTTATTTCCATGTATTTATTATATAAAAATTGTCTGTCTATTTTTCACATAAAATACTGTTTTTTCAATTACGTATCATTTTTCTCTGCACAGCTCATGAGAGCCCAGACCTTTTGAAAATCACTTCTTTCCCCAGCTTGGCAGTTTCATGAAGCATGTTCCTACTGGCTGCTTCATTGCTGTCACAGCGCTCAGTGTAGCTTCCACTGTACAGCACGAAATACAGAAAAGTCTGGTCAAGTGCTGAGTAAGATTTTTTTTGATAGACAGCCTGCTAGGGAACATCTACTTGAACATTTCTGGGAAATATGCTCCTATTATCTGCAATATGCTCCTATTATCTGCCTTTATTTAGCTATTCTTAAGGTCTAGTTCAGTTCTATTTTATCTGTTATCTATAAAACCTCAACGTGGTTGATACTTAATTTGATCTGTCAAAGCTCACATTCATATTCCAGGTGCCAAGCATAGCTTCTACTTCTATGTTACATGTCGAGTAGATATTCTGAGTTGGGGATGTTTTTTGACAGAATCATCTATTTTCATAAAGATAACTGGAATTCACTTCAGGAAGCAAATGGCTGTACAATCCTTAACAGTCCTTTTTGACCTGTCCATTACTGTTTCTCTGTTGCCTTATCTGTAGAGAGATTTTAGTAGAGGTGGTCTGGGAGACCTCTTTATATGCCCTGAAATTTACAGGTGAGCTGTAAAATCCATGGCCAAAATACRATCCTTTCTGTACTGCTCCTTTATTATTTATATATAAAATTGGCCTTTTGAAGTGATTTTTCCATCCAAAAATAAAAAAAAAGGTTTTCTTTTTTGGCTTTTTATACATTAGTAGGACTGGGCTCTTTTCTACCTCTATTTCCTGGAGGATTTGACCTCCTGTGGAAGCCCTGGCTTAGTGCCCTGTCTTGAGGTTGAAGCTGGCAGTTTTTTCAGCCCTCAGTTAAAGGGGTGAGTAAAGGGGTGAGCTTTTAGGCCTATTCTGCGCTTAGCACCACTATTCCTGCTGGCAAAAAGGTCCTTTTTCTGGTTCAGCTTATACCAATTCCTGAAAGAAATAAACTTCCTTGGCAGAAGACTTTATTGCCAGTGTCATTGCATCCAGTTGCCTAGCCAAATTGCAGGCTTAGCCGTGGCAGCACAAAGAAATCACACCACTCACTGGGAGAGCGGGCAACACTTACAACCATTGATAACACGGTTCCTGGTATAAAAAAAWATAGCAGAAAAATGCCTTCCTCCCTATATATATATGTAATTGTTGTTATTTATATTTATATGATTATACTATATAAAAATTTATATTTATATATATATATTATATAAACAAAAAAMMAAARSMAAAAAAMCCAACTGCTGTTATGTATTTYAGGGAGGAGGAGAGAGAAAACAGTACCTGATTGAGTGTAATTTTTGAGTTTATGACTCTAGTTCTCAGCTGGTGGACAGAATACAGAATTGAGAAATACAGTGGGGACTCAGGCCCAACATTTACTTTTTGATTTTCAGACGGGTATGAATCCTAAAGAAGAAATTTACTTCCCCAGTGGCAGACAGAGATATGCTCTGGTGTATCAAAGGCACACTGTAAGAATTGCCTTGATTCAGAATTGGACTCTGAAAAGAATCAGTGTTCTTCCTTCAAATGAAAGAATAATGTGTTCCCATGAACTCTGGCTGTAGCCCAGTTCTAACTAGTGACTGACAACAAATACCTAATTACCAGTAAAATATTTTGATGTGCAACAGTCTACTGAGCTACTGCATCAAATTAATTTCAGCTCAGTGCCTTGGGTCTGACGTGAGCTGGGCTCTCCAGTGCAGTATGAAGTGACGTATGGAGGTACTTCATGCATTGAGTCATCCTTCAGGAATACTTTTTCAGGTTTCTTTCCCTCTTGTGACATCCTTTTATTTATCTTTTCCTTGTGCTTGGAGCATTCATTGCTGAAGTAGGGCTTTGTTTGGGAATTTTATCTTTACCTCTAACTGAAAATATTGTGCATTCCAGTCTTGGTGTTATCTTGAAGGATTAAAGGGTTTTTCTGTGATTCTTTGCCTGGTATGGTGATTTCTCAGTACCATTAGTATTTGTTTGGTCCCTTTTGTTTTGACATTGATACTCTTGTTTCTTTTTCTTTTCTTTTCTTTTTTTTTTTACTCTCAATTGTCCTAGGTACTGATTATGTATCTGATAGGCTTCTGTGAGTGCAGTGAAACCATTCACACACAACAAAATTTAGGATCATGGTGTTAATTWGCAATACAACTTATCTGGGTTTCTCTGCAATCCTGTTATGATATRTAATCACATTTCATGATCAGGAAGGGTTAGGGTCACCCAAGTGAAGATTTGTTGGAGGTCTCTGTTATCTACCTGAATGCTTTSTGTAAGCCTTAAAAATTAAATAGCGATTTTCAGATTACTCAGTTCTTGTGCTACCACTCTGCAGAAGGGAGATAGTTTCTATTTCTGCATATTTTGAATATACTTCATGGCTCATTAGTTTATTTTAGCCCTTCTAATCTCAGTCCATCTAGAATTAGAAAATGTTCTATGCTATAGAAACTTACAGCATGATAAACTGCTTTTAAAAACATACTGACATTTACATTCTTTCCCTTCTCCCACATATGTTGCATCCCAAATGGAAGAGAATAAAGTCTTCAGAGGAAAATAGCCTCCGCCCCTTTCTTTTTGTTTAGGGTCTGTCTGTTTAAATAGCTCTTGAAAACTGGCAGGAGAGTTGATGATCGGTTTAATGGCGTCAACTGAAGATAATCAGGTGCTCTTTACAACACAAAGATTGTTTTCCAATAAAAATAATACTGCAAGTACAGTTGGAATGGCGGGCAAAGGAAATTACTTAATGCTTAAACGAAACATTTGTGATGAAAAATTTTCTCAAAGGAAGAATCTTCTAGCCCTCATAAAAGAAAAAAAAGAAAAGATTTCCCATGGTAAATGGATTTGGACACAACAAGATGCAAATTTATTTAAGAAAATTGAAAAAAATGCATCAAAAGAGAAATCTCCATGGATGTGTATCACTTTTAGGTGCTCAGATGTTTTACACAGCAGTGTTTTGGATGCCATTTGCAAAGATGAGGAAGTTGCAGTGAGAGTAAACATCTCTTTGGGATCATCCATTGGAAACCTACATGRATGGATAATCTAGCTTTAAAGTTTCTGGGAGAACTGATGCATTTAGTTGAGTTGGAACTTGAAAGAGARCTCTAGAGGGTCATCAGATGCCATCCCTCCACATCATGCAGGATTGATTTAATTAACACAAAACTCATCTTATAGACATGAATGCCAAGTATAGATTTGTTTCCTGCATTTTAATTCATCTCGTCCCAGTGCAGGAGTTTTAGCATGCATGGGASAGATTGTGGGTTATAGATGCCTACAGTACATGGTTGTGATTTTTTTTCCTACACTTTTAACCTGCGGCTGTAGTCTAGCTCTAGTGTTTCTGAAAGTCAAAGTTCAGAGGTACTGTCTTACGTGACRCATGGAGCTTTGCAGACTGAATTTTGCTTCTGTGCCTCTTCCAATTTTAGTGAACTTTGGCAATTTGTCTAGGAACTGTTTGTGTCCAGCACTTTTGAATAATGGGAAGGGGACCACTATCCCATCCATAACCAGTATTGCAGTGTGAGAAAGTTAAAGATTGAGCAGCATTCGGAGACGCAAAGCAGGAGGCCATGTCAGCATCCAGGTATTGCTGTTGTGTGTAATCTGCATCAGAAAAGCAAAAATTCACAGTGATCACCAAAGTATTTTTTTCAAATTYCTTGCATCTAGGTTGAACACAGAAATCCTGAGCATGGACATGCTGTGGACATACTGTGTCGTTAAACTCAAAATATTCTGTAAAATAACCAATTCCTAAAATGCTTACTAAGACAGACTGTCATTAGCTTCAATGGTAGTTTGTTAGAATAAAGCCTGAGTAAAAAATCAGGAATTGTTCTAGTGAATAAGAAGAACACTGAAAACAAACTTGTTTACTCCTCACAGTTGTATTCAGCATGTATCCAGGAAGGAAATAAATCTGCTGTGCACCCCAGGGTAAAGTATATTAATCAACCAGTTATCTTGTTAAGGGAAAGTAAATGGCTTGCTGTGCTGACTGAATACATTGCTATGCACAAAGGTTGCCGCGCTGTTAGCAATCCAATATTGACTGTCAGCCATCCAGAAGCTGGTAGAGAAGTTAAAAGACTGTAGGAGAGCAGGAGCAGGGCAGCCACACGCTTGCAAGCCCCTCTCGCTCCGTGTGCCTCGGAACTGGCTGCAGCTCCGTGCTGTTCCGGTGTAGCCTTGGGCAGGCACCCCCRCCGGGGCATCGCGCTCTGCTCCTCCCTCAGCAGCAGGTTGTAGGCAATCTACAGCGTGCCGCTCCGTGACGGTTCATTATTTTGTACATTATTTACAGAAAAACACATTTCGTGGGGGACAGGCTATGTTTTGTTTATTTCAAGCCTCTTCTTTTCATACTTGGAAGAATGTGGATGGTGCTGCTGCTGGGAAAACACATGCAGAAAGTCACAGCAAATGCTTGCACTACTTTGACACAAGCAGCTGGTGTCGTAGTTAAAGTTAAAGTGGGGACAGATAATGACACAGACCCTTCCTGTGCCTGGCTTAGCTTGCGTGGCTGTGTATTTCACAGGGGACAGCACATCTAGGCCCAGAAAGTTGTCTTTATATGGATATCAGGATTCCCTCTCTCTCCCCTTTCTTTAGACCTGTTTCTCTGGCTTAAAAGAAACGGGACCGTGGGAGCTGATGAAAGCCTCTGAGAGGTCTCTATTTACAGTYGCAGGGAGGCTGTAGTGTAAAACACCCATCGTTTCAGAATCACCATGTGTGGTGCTCAGAGGTACCCTTGCCTCTTAACAGACTCCAGAGTGTAACAGGAGACCTCTCTGTTGCCCCCGTGGAGCTTGGCGCGTGCAGGGAGACTCTGCTCTGTGTCAGAGAGGCGTATGGGGGCTTTGCTGTTTCGTCAGACAGGCGTTTGTAGGTGTAAGCAGTGGCTTGACTTTGAGACGGATGTTTGAAGGTAGCGATCTAGAGCACCAAGAGGTTTGAAACTGAGCGCTCTTGTCCTTCAGGGAAATTTAAGGACCTGTGACAAACAGGTGATTACAGAAATCTAGGTGCCTAGTGTTCAGGTAGGCATTTCTGGAAGCTRCTCTGCAGTTTCTCCGGACACTCTCTGAGATCATCTGTCAGAGGAGAGGCAGAACTGAGAGCAAACAATGGGTCCTCTGGGAAACCCTGTCCCAAGCCTCCATCTACAGCACCAAGCAATCGTCAGCAGAGGAGCACTGGCACTCCTCATTGGGTTCATCTGATGTTTTTGAAGTTTAAATGGTTATTAGGTAGTTAAAAGACATATTGTTTCACTGAATACAGAGTTTTTTAAGTCAAATGGTAAGAGTAGACTGTTTTGGCTTGAAACCTTGTACATAATAATTATTAGTTCAGTAAAGGTTTCTCACTATTTGCCTTCTTACAGATTCTTTGTTGGTAAGACTTGTGGCCATCTCTGATTCTCACCCAGGACACTTTTAAACAAGTCTTCACAAGAAGACAAAACAGAGGGTTGGTTGGTGCTGTCCTCAGCCCATCCTGTGAAGCTGCAGGTGTGGAAGCAGCTGGAATATTTCCATAAATCCATGCCTTGCTAMCAGTAAAGTTAAGCTTCAGGGAATAACTYSTCACATCCCTTGTGTTTATGGGTGTGTRTATGYGTGTGTGTATGTTSTTGTGGGCATGTGTGAAAGATCAGGGCATAATTACTTTGTCGTCTTCTACAATATAAAAGATAAACATTGAGATTAAAAGAGCTCCTTTGTTTAACTGCTGTAAAAGTTCTTGTGTGTATCCATAGTAAAATGGGAACAGCTCTTGTCATTTTAGCAAGAGGCATCCATGCCATTTTCTTCTTCTAATAGCTTGTTATTCTATGTGTCAGAGTTCAGAGGTCTTGAAGGGAGAGGAGGATAAATAACCTGCTTGATCTTCCTTTGGAAAAGGAACTGTTTTCCCACAGACTTCCTAAGAAAGATGCAGTAGTACTGAGTGATAATAACAATAAGTTGCAATTGCACTTTAGCTGGAAATGTTTGTACTTTGTTGTTCCTGGAAGACGTAATAATGTAGCTTTCTACTCATATCGTTACAAATAGGAGTCGGGGTGAAGACCTTAAAAGATGCTCCAAGGTATTTTTTCTCCCTCATTAAGTTGTTTTGAAAATGCCACTCAATTTTCTGCAGTCTACTCTCTGCCAAAGGAAATAAATTTGCTCTTGAGAGCATTATTATCAACTGGAGGGGTAAGTTATCTCAGACAAGTTTCATTTAGCTCTATCTAGAGTGGTGCAAATTTCACCAAAGACAGGGAAATTGTCCCAGCCTTTCTTTCAGGCTGGTGGCAGCATTTTAGCAAGAAAACCCCAAGTGCCTCGTGTAATATTATTATCACCAAAGTGGACATTGGTGTCCTGTTTCAAACCTGAATTCATTTACCCAATAAAAGCCTCACACAGGACAGTTAAAAGAATGCCTAGGTGATGTTGAAAATACAGGCTGTTCCATGGGACTGCTACTTGCAAATGTTTTTTCTGACAGATAGGAAATAGATAAGAAATGGCAAGAATTAGAGAAAAGGCTTTAGTGAGAAAGTTTGTATTGCACGTTTCTCAAAACGCTGGAGGCAACTTTCTTCCATTGTTACAAAATTTGTGAAGGTTAGTGTATGCTAATCCTCTCTATGCCCCAGAAAACTCTTAATCATAGACATCCTGAGCCAACAGCTACTGTATTAGATATACTGATACACACAAAAAAGCATACTGCTTGGGAAGGTAAGATGGYTATGACTAAGTACATATATATGTATATATAGATAAGCCAGATTCCATGTTCCTGTTTAACACTTCAGGAGGGGTTGAACAACCCCTCAAGGATGCTCTGCTGCTTCATGGCATCGTAAACAAAATGGCTCTGGAGTTCAGCAAAGCTCTGACATTTTGGTTATAATACCAATAAACAAGAAACCCCCCGTGGCGTGTTGACTGACTTGTTTTCCTCAGCAAGGCTGTAAAGAACTGTAGTGTACTTACAGTTACTGTGTTGCTTTCTCCCCTTTACTAATTAAATAAGGATTTTTAGCTTGAATAAATGTTTTGGGGGTTGCCATCACACACAGCGTTACACCGTTTTGCTCCACGTCTTAATCATGCTTTTTCTGTAGCTGAAGGCAGTAAAACTTCAGTAACTGGAGACAGGAGCTAACACAAAGAAAATGTACTCTAACTGAAAGGTGAAAGGGCTTGGGATTTTGTGGGGTTTTTTTTGTTTGATTGGTTTTGTTTTTTGATTCATATAAGATTGAGCCTTGGGTRCATAATAGGATTTTGCAGGTGTAGCTTGAATGCTGCAGCTATGCCAGGTAAATCTGTTAAATTATCTACCAGGAAGACAAGCTGGTAAAAATGAAAAGCTGGGGCTTCGTGGCCTATTTCTGCTGTAAATACTCCTTCATTAAGTGTGCAGTCATCCATCGTCTCTGGCTTAGAGTGATGCCTTGGGCATTGCTAACAAGCAGGGTCATTTCAGGAGTTTCCTGGTGTCTTGGAAAGGGAAAAGATGGCAGGAAATGGAGGATCATTTTTTCAGTTTTAATACCTGGTGTATTGGACTATGCCAGCATTATAGACTCCCTCCTTGTGAAGGCAGTGAAACAGCTTGGTGTCACTTTGGGTCTGTGGGGCAGGRCAGAAGGAGCAAACTGGTCTGTACTGGTCAGCAGCAATGGCTTTTCTGAAGTAGGGTTGTGCTTGGAAAACTTGCAAAAGTGATTCTTCTTGTTGCAGACTGAGCAAATTTGTGACCATGGAGTCCTGAAAAATCAATGCCTTGGAATCTGCCAAACACCAGCCAGTCCTCTACAGAAGAAAATATGTTTTCTCAGTTTACTTCATAGCAAGCAGACCTGGAGAACTCAAGATTCTGACTGAGACAGCAGCKAGTTAAATTTAGGGGGAGAGACAAAAAAAARRAAAAAARRAAAAAWWAMMAAAAAAMRTAAACCCACAGAATTAATGGGAGAGAGACTTAGAGACACAGAAACATACTGTCGTGGCCTAGCCTACAGGCAGATCTGTGTGCTCCTCTGAGCTCCCGTGGAAAACAAATCTAAGACAGGCAGGGCTGTTCTAAAAATAATGTGGATTTTTATTTACACAGCATATACAACAGGTATTTGCAGAGGCACTGAATTTCTCTTTGCAATGCCTGAGATTTGACTGTAACCCTCAATCTGAGCATCCCAATGTGCACTGCATACACAAAATGAATGTACCCTCCTCTCTGCACCATAGCTTTGGTTTAGTTTGTATCATAAACCAATCTAGCTTGTTGAAGTTGTGGGCTCAGCCCTAGAGTTTTACACATGCAGAGTTCAGTGGGAATTTTGCTGTAGGARGGATCACATAGAAAGTTTTGGTATTGGCCCAGACTTAACATGGAGAAATGCACATCTCTCTTACCAAGGAAAGCTTAAAATTGATGAATTTGGAGTTACAGAGAGATCTAATGAGTCTTCTGTTGTCCCGTCAAGAAGAAGGCTGATACATTTCGCATGTTTGCAACTTTAAAAGATTCACCTCAAGATTCTTTAATTCTGGCAATATCTGGGTTGTGATTAGAGTGTGGCACGAGGGTGGGGATGTKTGTGAGGGGAGGCAGTTTGGAAGATACCAAAAAACTCTGTCTTATGCACACTGTAATAATTTGACTTTCTCCTGCGCAACGCGTGTCCGGTTTCTCGTAGCATGTACTCCAAAGGTATTCACATAACCACCGAGACAAAWAAAGCCTGGTTCTGCACTCCTGCAGTATAGGCTGGAGTCTACCAGCTTCTGCTTTGCACAAAACCCTGTTCACTAATTTCCAATTGACACTGAGCAGGTAGGTTTGCCCTCTTGCTTATTAATTAGTGCTACGTCACTGATCATCTTTGCTGGCTTATGACATGGACACATTCTTTCCATCCATCCCCATCTGTTCTCTGAGACATTTTAAGGAATGCACATGCATTGTATTTGTTTCCAGAAGGCAACATAGATCCATTTTTCTGCTTTACACACTACAACTGAAAGCATTGCTGCTCTGAATGCATCTCCTGTCCAGTCCACCCTGCAGGTCCTTGCATATGTCCTGAGCTGTAGGTGATAGCTGGACATGTATGGGAGATCTGCATTTAATACCCATTGCACAACTTGTCTGYCCTTCCAGCACAGCTGAAGCACTGCAGAAACCAAAATATGTGCTCCTTTATTTTTTATCATGTTTTTTGTTTTCTCCAGACATTCCTGATTTTGTGATTTTGTATGTGTGGAGATAAAAATACCTAGTTTAAGCAATGCCTTTMTGCTGATTATATCATGGGAACCTTGGATTAACTCTGCGGGTGCAGTTTTAAATTTCATTTAAAAGGTAAATACAATACTATGTGATACACAAGTCAATTTTTTGTTGCATTCTGGCATAAAATTCAGAGACTATAGAAGATGCCAACCTGTGATTACAAACTTGTGCTGATGAGGACAGAATTAAATATCCAGGATTTTCTTCCAGTGTTTTGCTGACATATGGTACTTCTAATGCAGTGACATATTAATTGACCAGATTTAAAAGAGATGGACAGTGCTTAGCAAGGAAGGACAGGATACGCATTATAAGACAGCTGGTTCTGCCTCTGCTGGGTTATGGAGACAATATATGTTGGACAGCTAACGAGTCTCTGTTGCATAAGATAGATACTCCTTATAATAGAATTGCCTGCTTTGTCTCTAAATGGGGTTATTATACACACCATTGCACAGTGTCTGAAGAGCTTGGTTGGCCCCTGTAGAGGGCTAGGAGAGAAATAAATTGGAAAACAATTGCACATAAGACCTTCAATCCATCAACTGCTCCATATTTATCCAAATTACCAGTGTACTCTTCCAAAATACAAATCTGCTATACATTCAGGGGTAGAATGTTAATACTGACTGGACACATTTTGACAAGGCAGATTTTTCATGTGATCTTGCTTTTAACCCGTAGCAAAATCTTCACCCACAGGAATAAAAGGTAGTAGCAGAAGCCACTTAGAGTGACATAACAGCTCTCCACTGAGAATGAATTCTCACTTGAATTTTTGTCACAGTGCAAAGTCCTGCCTGAGTCCCAGGAGGTCTGTTGATTACTCTGAACTGTGAAGAAATTCCCTGCATTTATAAGCGGTTAACCCCCAGTAATGTGCAGAACTGAAGGGCAGTGTTTGTAGAGTGATTCATGGTTTGAAGTGCTTCCATTTTGGGGTCCACAACATGTAACTGTTCAGTGTATGATTTTTAGAAGGTGCTAATGTTTGGAAATTTTGGATTCTTTTCACTATTACAGATTAAACACCCAGGATTTTACACATTCAAAATAACAAGTAATTTTTGGAAATGCTGGCTCAACCGCTGAGCAAAGTCAAGTGCAGCATTTTATGGCCTCTGTTATGGCTCCTTTTCCCACAGCAACAGGGAGCTCTGTGGTAAGAGATTCAGACAGAGCTTCCATGAAAGTCATTGAAAAACTGTTTTGTCAAAGCCAGTGTATCCCACATATCCTACCACTTCRTTGTAATTTTTGTCCTCTTCAGCTAAACATCCTTAGGTCTTTTGTCTGCAGGTGCTACTTCTAGKCAACTCCTATTTGCTTCCATCTGTCTGGATATCTTCCTAAATAATGATAAATAATAACAGGCTGGCAGAGTAGGTGATAAAAATATTGAAATGTGCAAAGCTGCAAGGATGGCTTTGTTCAGGGCTTTGTTCCTCAGACAGGAGAGAAAGGACATCCTCAAAACAGAGTTGAAAGCAGTCTCTCWATAGAGAAACTCGCAAGTTGGTCCACAGTTTTCCATTCAGGAATGGCTATACCCAATCCTCTGAGAATTGAGCTTCAATCTCAAGGAAGAGCAGACACAGGACAAAGAGAAATTATTTGCTTATAGTGATGCTAGTCATAGTTATTATTATTTGTCCTTCTCTCTCCTGYCCCAGAGCCCCTTGGTTAAGGTGAAGGATTTATATATATGTATGCATGTGTACATAGACACTTAAATACACATGATGTATGGATGTATGTATGCTGTGTGGATACAAGCAGTGTCCAGGTGCTTTGYTGGGCTCTGTTTGGAAGAAGGAGTGATCTCTTTGCTGAGATTTCTATAGTCTGGTCAGTCCCTGTTGGATGGAACTGTGATCCTTAATACAAGGCAATGCGGCTCATGAGAAGGAAGATTAGAATAAACACAGTTATTAGGAATTAATTTCCCACCCCGGATACTTTCCCAGTAACTGTTTTATGTTCTCTGCAGTAAAGCGTGCTCACTGGTGGCAGAGTTTAAGAGGATTTTATTCGTTGCTCAAAGTAGCTGGATGTTTCTTTTAATGAGCTCTCCCACTGCTATCACAACAACTTTAAATACCTTATAGCTAGTGAGGAAAGACTGACACGCAGGCAGATTTGTTTCTCCAAATACCTTCCTGATTGAGCTGCATTTTTCAGCGACGTTGGTTTCATTGCAGGTCCTGCTGCTGCCTTAACAGTTTTGAGCAAGAGCATTGATGTGAGCTTTACCTTCCTTCTTTTTTTAGGAAAAGGAAAAGCTTTACGTGGAATTGAAGCACGTCTTGGCCCGACAGCCTGGGCCTGAAGCAGCAGAGCAGTTGCAGCTCTACCGGCACACCCTCCGGGAGAAGACAAAGCAGCTGAAAGTAAGAGATGCTCCCTGTCTGTGGCCAAGCGGCTGCCGGGCTCCCAGAGTTACTTCCAGGGTGATCCTGGAGAGCTCRGCTTTCAGGAGACTTCCCGTGATCAATGTGCAAGCCTCAGCATATAATACCAGGAAAATAAGGCTAATACTGCATCCTCCCCTAGGGAGAACCAATGGTGGCGGAATAGCTTTTTGCCACATAATGTTTGTGTGTTTCATTAAAAAAGAGGGGGAAAAAAAAGTGTTATTGTGCAGCATATTGCTGTAAATGCTCCTTGTGTATGTACATCCTGGGATGCAATCCATTTTCCGTTGGGCTTATTCTCCTTCCYTTTTCTTAAATTATTAAGATCTTGTAATAAGCAAATCAAAACCATTTCATTTTCTTTTAACAAGCTAGTGGAAATGTATTGAGAAACTGGTCTTAAATTCTTGTTATTTCTCCTGCAACTCGTACACAAAWATTAGACTTGCAGCTTATTACAGGGATTACAGGAGTAACCCATCCTAACCCCTTGGCACCAGAGGGAGGATTTCCTGCTTCTGRAGGAACCTTCTGGAAGACTTCGAGAGCATGGTGTTAAAAAGTGATTCTGCGATAGGATGAGTTGATATTTTCACGTTCCTGTCTGCATGAAAGATCGCTCTCCCCAGGAGTTCATCTACTYTTACAGCTCCTTTCTCTGTTGAAGTCATCATCTCCTGTTCACTGCATCATAATCATGTCGATCCTAACCAGGAGGAAAAAAATTACGGGAGCAGATGGGCCCTTAGGAAACGAAGAGCCTGTTATGCAAATCTTAGATTTCCATGGAAGAGAAAAGCAATGTAGAAAATGTAAAATAGAACCCAAAATTTAGCTAAACTGAATGTGATGTGAAGTTTTCCGTACACTTCCCATTCGTCCTTAATGCAGTAAATTGCTACTGTGTATTTCAGGCACAGTATGCTGTTGTGTACTGCTGTGCATGTCATTCTATGGTGCCAGGTCAAGTTATTTTCCTTCCTAACGCAGGAGAGCACACTGTGCATGCTGCTATTCACTTTAAAGCCTGTTGGCTCACATGGAAGCAGAATTGTATTCATATCTGCTCTGCCTGGAAYTGCTTTGCCTGTGTAGATTTAATTACTTCAGATCACAAAGTGGATCCCCGTGAATAAAACCCATTAGTGAAGTTGCAGTTTCATACAGGCAGGTCTCATAATGTCGGCATGAAACAAGTTTGGAGAGGTGGTACAAAAGCTGTACATTAAAGCTGTAGAACATGATGATTTTTCATATACTTTTGAAACTGGCGCTTGATTAGAAACACTAATAATGATCAGAAAGGCAGAGGGTGGAAAGATTTCTCARTAAAAGTTGCTCTGTTCATTGAAAGTCTAGGCACTGGTAGCCTCTTTCCTGGGTGGTAAAAGATAGAAAACACAACTCTGATCTCACTGCAAGCATTAAGGCATTTTGGAATGTTCAGTTCACATTATGTTTCATAGCTTTCAATTCTGTCTTGTTATACCGGAGTCTTTCATTTTAAATACCATGGTTTTGCTCAAACTGTGCATATCTGCCATTACTTTGCTATTGCTTTTATAAATTATTTACATCAGAAATGCAAAATCAGGATGTTGAAATGCTAGGAAAACATTACTTGTTAAAAAATGAACTTTTTAAAGTTCCCAAGTATTATTTTTTAGCCATTAATTTTGTATTTTCATCTAATATTCTGTGTCCCAGAATATTAAGAGCTAATATATGTAGTAATAATACAATTCCAGTGATGCTTTGGGTATATTTGACATGTTTTATTGTAGCTMAATGGCACAGCCTTAGTTTTGTAAACTGTCCTTAGGGGGTAGAGGTGGTCAAATGAAACATCATGATGAGATGATGATGATGAGATGTGCTAGGAAATAATGATGCCTTATGCGGTTGAGTGCCAGAGGAGTAAGTGCTTGAAAAACTTACCTGTATGTGAAACTAACATCTTCTGTTTCAGCTTTTTGTCTTTTATTTGTTAGGTTTTGTCTTCAGAATTGAATATGTATGAATCACAGAGCCAAGAATACAAATACGAAATTGAAAGACTTGCCAGCGAGCTTTTGAATGTGAAAAAGAAATATCTGGCTCAGAAACGCAAGGAACAACAGGCCAGGTACAGGGCAATAGCAATTTTGTCTACCTATCTCTCTGCATAAGCCTGTTTTTTTAGACTCTTGTTACTCTTTTGATCAGAACATGGCCAAATTTCACTGAAGAAATATGATTTTACTGACTATTTTTCCCGAATGTTTCTCTTCATTTTCTCTTCATATTCTCTTCAGTCTTGTTTAGATTTGCCTTGATCCATGGACACGACAAAACCTGTGACAAAACCAATGTTGCTCTGTCTGAAGTTGTACAGTCYAGTTAAATTATTCCTGTCAGTGAGATGGTGCCCAGAGGCCACAGAACAGGTCTCTCACATCTAGTGAGAAATCCTCAGATGTTATAAGGATCTCAGTGTGTTATTCAATGTAAATTAATATGAAATGCAGTTTAAGAAGCACCTTGCATG
The DNA here is from genome assembly GCA_003342815.1 of Eudromia elegans. NCBI lineage: Eukaryota > Metazoa > Chordata > Aves > Tinamiformes > Tinamidae > Eudromia > Eudromia elegans. The sequence continues at coordinate 1,852,998 of PTEX01000030.1, forward strand.
AGGAGATGATGTTTCTTTAGGTAGCAAGTAGATTATCCTGATGTAAGAATAATGTCRTTGTTGGGACTGATGAGTTTCCCTTCCTGAGGCTGTATGTCTTTGCCACTGGTTGCAGAGGAGAAGGACATTCCCCATGCACTTCTTGTTCTCTGCATACACTCAGATAGAGGAACATGGGCAGTGCCTGTGCCTGGTTTTGTAGGACTTCTTGCTCATTCAAGGGGAGAGTGYAAGAACTTTCCTGCAGAAAGCTCTTCTCTCGCCTTTAAGCCGGAGAGGTTTGATAGCACCTTCCTGTCACTCTCAGTCCACAACTGAGCATTCAGCTCCTCCTCTCAATTAAAAGTAAATGACTAAGATCTTAGTTACTCAACTTCCAATCTGTTAAAGTGACCTAATTTGAAGAGGTGGTGAGTTGAGACTATGCTGATAATGAATTTCCAGTCTAGGCTACCAACATTACTAATCGCTTTTGAAATGGAGTTACTTGACTTTTCCTTTTAAAGAAATATTTCTCAGATTTTTGCAGTCAGCTAATCTCATTTGTTGCTGTTTTTATTCTGTATATGTCTTTTGTCTTTCTTCTGTTTTGCTTCTTCATCCTGTCTCTTCCTCATACACACCAAAAAACACAGCTCTGTGTTGCTGAATGTAATTGAAAACTGCCTATATCAATTTCTTTCTTTATCATATTCTACTGAGCAGTTTCAATGATTAAATTAGCAAAAGAGCCAGTGATAAACAGTGACCTTTGTCCATCTGCAAATTACATAAGGTTGCTTTAATGTTTGGAATTAGCAACAACTGTGCAGTGCTAATGGCCTTCCTGGAGCTCTAGGATCAATACATGAGGCTACCACAATGCCTGGTAATCCGTTCCCAGCAGCTAAGTGTCCTCTTCACAATAGTTTTAATGTTTGTCTTTGGGTCCTGGCTTCATGTTACTTTGTGTGCATCTGTTGAGAAGAAACTCACCTGTGTCTTGTTGTTAATCTTACTTAAATTAATTCCTGTACTTAAATTAATTCCTTTGAGTAAAACACTTTGTTGGGGACTTATATGCTCAAAATATCTATATAGATATATATAGATGTGTGTGTATGTATAGGGTGAGAGGGTAGTGATTGAACTTGGATCTGTTAATCCACAGTGAGCACCAGACTCATTACGCTGTTTATAGGTTCAGGGTGGGTGTCTCTGCCTTTAGTTCAGTTTGACAGGTTGTTCTGCTCGTAGGCAGRCACGGCTGCAGTCCTACGAGCATTGTATCTTCGTGACACTTCTGCTCTGGAAATAGATCCACGTACTGTTGCTGCTACTGCTTCTTTATATGCCCCTCCCAAGGCACAGCTCAGCACATCAGTCCCAAATAACTGCAACCGCTGTAGTCTCTAGATTCCTGTTTGTGTTGCCCAGCAGCAGTGGAACAGAAACAACCACRTTACATGTTTGTCCTCCTGCAGACTACTTTCTGTGCACAACATTTCAGCTGCTTTCTGCAATAGGAGGAACCAGTTCTGCAGCCAGACCCTTCCCCAAGGAGCYTTTTGCCCCTTGACATGCATCCCTTCTACATTGCTCGTAGCCTCAGGCTGTGCTGGGAAAGCAAAGCCTGGCATGGAGGCACCATCCAGAGAGCCAGGGCTGGCTGATTCTTATAATCGCGGGTTGTTCTAAATCCCATGACAGGTGAGCACTGACTCTATCACACTGGCTAATGTTAACACCATGTCTGAAATAAATGTAGCTGGTTTTGCTGATAAAAAGAGGATTCTGTAAGGACAACAACATTAGCAGCATTATTGASTATTCTGGTATGAAAAAGAGTTTATACTCTCAGATAACCCCACGCAAAGGTATCATCTGAAGCTTATATTGATTCACACAAGACAGTTCTGGTTTGTGATTTAAAGACTTCATATTGAACTAATGCAGTTTTCCATGAGATGCTGGAGGAATTTAATAAGAAACAAAAGGAATTTGGCTTTGTTCTGGGTCTGAGCTGAAAATCCAATGTTTGAAATTTTGCTTGTGGATTTGGAATTCTCTTTTTCTGCTCTCTGATTCTGAATGTCAACTTTCCTGGATGTTTTGGCACTCTTTTCCTCACTCACCCTATTCTCTCCTTCTGCTTCTTGTTCCCTTTCTGCTTCATTATTTTTCCTAGTTGCCTCTAGCRCCTATATGTCAGTTTGATCCTGGTAAGGATTGGTAAGAAAATATGAAGCTAGCTTAAATCCACACCAGAGACCTGATCCATCAGCCCAACTCATGTAAATAACCGTACTGAGTAATGTCAGTAGTAACTGGGAGGTTTCGCACCTGCCTGCTTGCACATTAATTCTGTGTAATGTATCGCACTTCAGCTGCACAAAATTGTCCCTATCCTGGGAGCTCCTCTGGGGCTGTCTCTTTGGGAGCCTGGTGCTAGAAGCAGCAAGGACTCTGGACTCCCTTCTCTTYCCAGGGTTGCAAGTCCAGAGGTGGGATGGTTTGAGCCATCTCAATGTAACGTGCTGGTTCTTAGTCCTGTCAGCTGGCACTTCTCTTAGTGCTACATTGATGTTGTTTAAAGCATTCACAAATGGTCTTAATGTTTCAGTTCATCTGAGTTATCTTGCGTATCAAGTCATCACACGGGGCTTCTCCGAGCTTCCTTCTCTCTCCCCTAGCTGGTATTATTGAGGGATGATCTGAAAAACACTAATTCTAGCGAGTCTATTCCCCTTTGGGGGACTGGGCATGGTAATCAGTCAAGACTAGATTTTGCAAAAGCCTAGTTTTTGCAAAACTCATGTTTGTGTCTCAGTCTCAATGCCTCTAAAATAAAAGTAACGGTACTGACCTCCTTTGTAAAGCCTCGAGACCACTCCTGTTACGATAAGCTAGCACTTCATAAAACCCCACTTGGTTAATTATAAATATCTCAAAACCCAGCTCAGAAACCTCCAGGTATATCACAGCAAGTTTGAAACACTGTCCTTTATATTTGTTCTGCTGTACTTACCTCAGCAAGCTCATTAGAGAGGAAACCGTGACCCCTTGTTTTGTTCTCTTTAGGCCGCCAAATTCAAGCCCTCCCGGGTCCTCAGGCAGAGCAGGTTCCCGGGGCCATCGCTGTGCACGCGGCCCCGCGTTAGGTTTCTGCAAATGTAGCAGGCAGGATAATTATCACTAGAACGTTGTTAAAATGGGAAGACAGATAGCAGTATTTATTCATTAAAATTCAACAAAGGGAAAGTATCTCCCCATTGCGCCTTTGATGAATGTGGCTGTTTGTTTGAAAACAAACGTCTCCTCGCCAGAATGGGATGCTGATTAGAAATCTGAAGTCACCGAGCTCATGYACAGGCTTCTTCTAATGAGATGCTCCGACCATTTTGGGGCTAGCATTAAGAGAACTCATTTGTTTCTGATTTTTAATAATTCTCAAAAACATCAGCAGTCTTGTAATTAGATCCAARCAGACACCTAGGCTTGGTGGTTTAGCCTAACAGGCTTTAATCAACAAATTTTTAATGRTCTCTAGATACATAGTTTCATCAAAGAAACTTTGGGGAACACAGATTTCCTTAGTTTCTAAACAGTTGGAATGAAAAAAAAGATTATTTTTTTTTCTTTGTTTCTGTTTCAAGGGAGAAGGAACAGTCCTTGACGGACATGGAGTCTGAATTTCCACGGCACAGACCACCTGATGTTCCTCGCTTCACTGGAGGGGGCTTTGCTGTCAGCAGACCCCTCCCCAACGTCACAGCTTAGGAACAGACTCATCTCATGGCAGTCCCTCTCCCAGTTCCTTGGTAAACTCCGTTTGTATTGCAATATTTGAGAAATAATAATTTAAAAAGTAACCCAGAATTATCTTTCCCTCTGAAATCATTGTGTTGCCTTCAGCAAAAGGCTTTTGATAGTAGAATTAATGTAATTTTTGTTATACCGGCTGTGGACCAAATTCTACCCTTATGATGTGAGCAGAATCCTGTGCCCGTGGAGCCTATGCTGATATTTCTTCTTCAATTCKCTTTCTCTTTATGTAGTACTGTAACACCACAAAGTGCCTTAATATGTAGAGTCATTTTCTTTTATCTGCCTCTGTTGCAAACGCTCACTCCGTTTATCCTCTGACTGAAACCAACTGCAAAGATTGAGAAAACAGAAGAAAAATTAATAACRAGGTGTTCCCGAGCCTGCTGAGCGAATCCAAAATTGACAACTCTTTACTTAGATGTGCGCATGTAACAGCCCTTCGTGCAGGTAGTGTATAATTTGGTTTACTCAGTATTTGCCACAGTTGTTAGTAAGATCAAGGGAGTTTGTGGCCACAATGTTATTAAGAGCGTGATCCTGTTTACTCTGATAGACACAAAGTGGTRTAATTATGTCTGTTCAGCCAGGGAGACTATGCACTCTATCTGGAACATGCTGTTCTCCCCTATAAATCCTTGTTCCTGATTGAAATCTGGACTCAGAACATGGCAAACTTTACTCTYTCTTTTCTAGGCACTTGGGCATTTTTATGACTTTCAGAAATTGTTTTTATAATACAGCGGGAGCTCTCCAACCTTTCCAGCCAAAAGAGATTTAATTATCATTCATTAACAAGTGAAATAACAAAGTCACTGCATGAGGTGTTGAAGTACAGAAAACTTTCTAGCTGTAAAATAAAATGTTTTGCTACTGAGTTGTACATGGAAGCCCTTTTCCAGCCTGGGGGATAAAAATRCTTGTCCAAAGAGATACACTGATAAATATTTCACATGCACAAAAAACCCTTTGCAAAGATTTTGATCTTTCCTTTGGTGGAATACGTAATTAAATATTAAAGCTTCTGTGGGAAACTTTTAATGGAAGTGTTTAATTCAGAGGAATGAAGTTAAATACAATAGGGATCTACTTTGCTTTTACATTAGGGACTGGAACACTTAGTCATCAGATTTATTGTATTTTTCTTTGTTCCCCAAATGCCATTATTGCTCTTTCCCTGTCAAATGTATTATGCTAAAGGTATCATTTTAAGACTGTCATGCTGTCTGAATCATGTCTTCTGTGAGTGTGACATGTCCCTGTGGTTACAGTAATTCAGGTACAATAAAATCAGAATAACTGACCTAGACACTTGAGTTTGAGGGGATCTCAAATCAATTTGAGCTGAGGTTTTTACAGAAGGTGTCTGTTAAGGGTCTGAGAATCCAGCATGGAGCTGGACTTTGCCCTGCCTGCTGATCCTGGAAAGTAATTTGGACTGAAATAAGTTGGCAAAGGCACATTTATTAATGCGTGTGAATGGGAAAGGCGCCATTACACTCGCAAAACACTGTCACCCTGTAGAGAAACAACATATTTATTACACTGTGAACTGTGAAGCATATTTCCTAACTTCAAGTCTATATATATAGTCCATATCTTTCCTTCTGTTTGATACCAGGATTTAGAGGACGAGGTGTTACATTGATCACTGCACAGGGAGCGAAGCCAAGCAGATGGCATCTGTTCCTCAATTGCTTATATTTTTATGAATGCATTAATAAAACAGCTTCTTCCATATTTATATGTACTTAATAGTGGCTTCCATTGCACAGATTGGACTATTTTTAGTGAGACGCTCTTGCTGTAAATAATTCTTGGCCTGAGTTTTCCAGTTTCRAAAATGGGTGTGATAATGGTTAACTAAGGACTTGCGAAGATGAATTTACCTCTATCTGAAAACACTTAGTTATCTTAGATTAGAAAAAAAGAAAAAGAAAAAAGAAAACAGCAGAGTGCAGAGAATTGTGGTATTTGAGAGCAAATGGTCTTGCCAGACTGCAGGCCTGGGAAGTGAGGTGCAGGAGCCCTTAGTGTGCTCGTCCCCACCTTCAGGCTCCCAGATTAAAACCCGCTGGCTACTCTGTCCAGGTTTGCTGCATCTGTTACTTACTTCCAGAGAAAGTAAAACACACACTSAGTTGAAATAAAAAAAGAAAAGAACAAGAAAATATAGTCATCAAATTATTGCCAGTAACTTTTAGCAGAACCAGGGATTGAATGATTGCAGCCAGCTGAATTTACAGTGCCAATGATTCAGACCATTTCTGAGTTCATATAGTAGGATGAATWAAAGCACCCAGTCCCTGCCCCCATCCACTCTGTAAAAGTCAAGAAACTTGAAAAATCATCATAGATGTCTGCAAACCCAGCTGATGCTGAGGTGCTTTTAGCGTTCAAGGATTTGGCTCACCCAGCGGGGAGGGCAGAGCATTAATGAGAGTATCATTTGTTCAGTCACTCCTGCAYGGGGAGCAGCAGTTCTGAGGAGCTGCTCCAAGTTTTGTTGCAGAATAACGTTAATTGAACTCCAGCTTGTGCAAGATGGAAGCAGCAGGCATGTCTTTAACTACTTGTTCCTGCAAGACACGGGAAAAGACAGAGACAAAGAGCAGTGATCCATGGCACTTAGGTCAGAAGGAGTCTTCCTTCATTTTAGTGGGTTTGGATTGCAGCTGTAGGAGCTTGCATAATAAATCTCCTGGATTCTCTCTCAGGGAACAAGGTATATAAKACTGTTTATTTTCAGGGTTCTTGCAACATACAGGCAGTGATTTTAAGTAACTTCCCATATAACTTAAGCTCTGACCATGTCTGGTAGGGCTATATTCATCTTACGTGTGAGCAAGACCCAAACAAGGCAGTGTAAAGTGAGCTATCRAGTTTTAAGTGCAAAGTGTGACCTTTCCATGATTGCCTGTTAGCTGCTAGCACACTCAGCACAAGAATCCAGTCCTTAATTTACACCCAGCTTTATGAATTCAGAGCACTAGTAGCACATACCRCATAACCGATAACATGCTCCACAGGTGTAAATCTGGGAACCCTTTAAATCAACAGCAGTGAAAAAGCAGGTTGTAACTCAGGCTTTGCAATGTTAAGAGCTACAAATTTGCCAGGACGAGATTTGGAGAAGGAAAGGGGAGTTCTTATTACCCACCCCCAAACAAGTGATTTTACAGAGGAGTGCAGAGGAGCAGCTGCTGAGGCCCTGTGCCCTGATGGCAACGAGCCCYGATGACCCTGATTGGCCTCACCTGGAGCCTTCCCAGCCTTTTTAAGCCCAGCCTGGGCCAACACCCTCTTTCTTGGGAGCTCTTTGGTGCTGCTGGTCTCCAGTTCTGCTGCTCTGGCCCTGTGGAGGTTCCTGATGGTCTGGCCCCTGGTTGAGGGTGGCTGCTCTCTCCAGACTGTCCTGTTTGCCTTACCAGGGTGCCCTGCTGGCCCTGGGATCCCTCCTGGTCTGCAGGGACTGCGCCCTGATGGCAGGGTGCAAAACCAGCTGTAGTGCTACCTACTAAACAACTTAGAGGAGTGAGCTGCCACCGGATGGGAAAGGAAGAGCCTGCAGGAAAGGTGACTGGAGGTGGTGCAAGCCCAGCTGAGAAAGAAGATCCCTCCTGGCTGTGCTGGACAAGGAGCCCCTGCAGAGCAGCTCGTCTGTGTCYCGGAGCACTTGTTGCAGGTGGGTTGCTGTAGCTGTGTAAGCCTCCAGCGGTGCACCGGGCTGCTGTTTCATGTTCTTGTACTTGAGCGAAATTATTGCACTCTGGATTAGTTGCAGGATTGATAGCAAAAAGAAATAGTGCTGATTTATTCCCTAACACCAGTATTTTTCCCGATATGGAATTACCTCAGGTTGAGTTAGGGGGAAGCCAGTGAGAGAAGCCAGGCAACCTCCACCTCTGCAGAKGTAGTGGCACATTTCACCTATCCTTACCCAAACTGGCAAATGTAAATCAGGTCTGTTTGTTTTTAGGTAYTTCAGTGTTGAAGGAGTATTTTCCCAGCAGGTGGTTTAGCTCTTGTGCCCTCTCTTCTAAACGAGAATATTTTTAGCTTGTTTCTAAAAGCAGCTGGTTGATTTTGATGCTTTTCACTGCTCATGTACTCCTAATGCTGCCTGCACAGGTGGGTCTGGCTGCCTTTGCATTGGAGGATGTCAGGATTTGATCCTGCCATGTTAAATGAGACCTAGTTTTCCAGCTCTTTACTGTAGCATTTGTGTGAGCTCCTTTCCAGGAGACACTCAACTCTCTGGTCCCTTCTGAGGTGTCTGAAATGTGGGGCCATGGTGTTCTTGGTCAGGACACCCCTTTGATCCCCTTCTGCCCATGTGCAGTGTGTTTTTGAGCCTGTTGCAGCTTGTTTCAGGGCTGGGATTAGCAGCATCAGCTGCTGCCTCTCTGCAGATTGGCTGCTTTCAGCCCCTTGGGCTGGGGCTTCAAACACCAGTGCCTCACTGAGGGGGTGTGTGGGGCTCTGAGCCAGGTGACCGCCTCATGTGGATGCAAGTCTGGGTACACATGTGCTCTTGTGAAGGGAGCCTGTTGGAGTYGTGTGTTGTCAGCACCAAGGCTTTGGTGATGCTGGGACCTGTGTACAAAATGGGTCTGGAATGGGGTTTTGCTCTGAAGCACTCCCTTAATCAGGAGCACCTGTGCCTAATCAGGGRCATCTGTGGCCTTTTAGCTGTGACCTTTGTGCTGTAGCCTGGGTGCCTTCAAGGTCAWAGGGAGGTGTCTGCCTCCCAGGGATGGTGAAAGGCTCCAGACATGGGCATTTCAGAGCTGCCCCCAGCTCCCTCCTGGTGAGCAAGGAGTTTCCTGGTCGTGAGCTCAGCACCAAGGGTGATCTTGCCGAGTTCACTGGAAATCCAAAATTGGACTTTCTGATGTTGCTTTCTGTTGTTTTTCAGGTTGCTGATGGGAGTGTGTGATGGAAATGAGTGTCTTTAAGAGAGAAAGTCACTTGACCTAATATCAGAGAGAAGAGAGGGTCCTGAGGTTGCTCTGAAGGGTCTCAGTTTTGCGGGCTGGACCCTGGAAGACCCGAGATGGTTGGTAGTGCCTGCAGGTGGGGAGTATCGCACTGCACCCCCTGCCAGGCTTGGCTACTTATCTGCAAGTTCTTTTCAGTAAGAACCATTTCCCAAGGCTCTTCCTAGGAGAAGGTGAAGTGATAGTAATTTAAACCATTTTAATTTGAAGTGAGCATTTCTACATGGGCTTTTAATATACTTCAGATGAAGTATGTATTTGCCAATTTTCTCAGTTTCTTTTTTCCAAGTGTCCCTGTAGAAACAGGGTATGTTTGTGCAGAGACGTAATACTGACAGCAAAGCCTTGTTGGTATCTGTAGGCTTTAGTATGATTAAAAACAAATAGTAAGAGAAAGACATTTTGCCAGCAGCTTGGTCATGTTAGGTGACTTACCATTTCTCCCCACAATCAGTGTGAAGGGACTTGTCAGCACCTTTCATYCTTGATCCGTGTGCAGGGACATCCTGGAGTTTTGTCTTCAATATGGGGTATTTCCAGAGAAAAGCAGCTGTTCCAACCAAAGAACAGACTTTTCAGAGGTATTGTGCCCTCTCCAGTGGAACTGGGTTTTCTTAGGACTGCTTAWATGTTCTTGCAGTCACAAATGATCATGGCAGCAGTCACCCCGTGGTAACTGGGCTATGGGGACTGTCCCCACTTGCTTCCCAGCCAACCCCAATGGCAAGTAATGCGTGTTTGCTCAAACTCCCTTTGTCACCCTGGAGGAGGAGCTGCCTGTGGCAGCGTTTCCATGAGCCTGCCTCACTTTGCAATTGGGGCGGTGAGGAGCAAACACACATTCAATTACAATGTCTCTCCTGATGGGTGGCAACCTGCCATTTAGGGACCATCCTAAGAATTGCTTGTTTCTGCTCTGYAAATGCTGTGCTGAGCCTTCATCTGCCCCTTGCACCAAGTGTGTGCAGTGGTGTGTGGCTGGATGGCACTGCAAGCTCGAGGGGCCTGGCCCTAATAAATGTTCTTATTTGCAAGTCCCCACCTGAACCACTTCATCCTGCCTCATCCCCTGCAATTTCTGTGCAATCGTTTGGATGTATTTGCTCCTGGCAGGTTAGCAAAACCCATCACTGAAGTCTTATCTCATCTGAGTGTGTATAAGTCTGTCCATTTACCAAGTCCCTTGCAAATTCTGGTGCTATAGAGGGAAAAAGAGAAAGACTAACTACCCTTCTTTACTAGCCTTGCATTTTCATTTGCTTTGTTGTAAGCTATTTATTAGATCCTGATGATTGTACCAGTTGTGAATTTGGCTGACTATGAAAGTATTTTTTTTCTTGCCAAAGAGTTATTCTCAGAATTCCTTAATTCTGTTTGGGTTTTGCTTGGTTTGGGGTTTTTTGGGAACAGATCTTGTTTTCTCTTGTTGCTGAAATGAGTGTTTTAATTTGTATGCAGTGCTGCAGACAAGTCAGAGCTCTGTGTGTCAACTGGAAGAAGGGAGCAATTAAGTGACTTCTGTTGCCCAAGCCAACACATCTCTGCTCGAGTACATTAGCTGGGGATTTAGTGCATTTTCAATTTACTTCTGATAGGGAGCTGCTCTTTCTTTGCTGTTAATGTGATGTGTTGAGATGCTTCTGCATCTGGAGCATTGAGACTCTGGTGGTGATGCAGGTCCTGGTGGGTCCTGCTGGTGGTGAGGAGCCCGAGGGAGGGAGGACGTGCATCTCCTCTGTGTTAAAGCACTTGGTACCAAGTCTCCTTCCTGGCCCCAACTCCTCCTCTGCTCTTGTAGGGCAGAGAGAAATGGAAATGGGCAGATTCTGTGCCAGCTGCTGGCAATGCGAGGTGGATCCACAGAGATGCTGCCTTTTGGGTGAAGGGCCTGAGTTTCACCCCTTGTACAGGGCAGGAGGTTGCCATGAAGCACTTGCTGGCCGGGCAAGGATGGAGAGCGTGAGGGCTGAGTGGAGGAACTCGATGGAGCCTGACCCCTTCCCTGGGCACGTGTGTGGGCTCAGGGCAGCCTTCCCTGTGCTGGCTGTAGGGAGCTTGTGTGGCTCGGGCTCTGCTTGCTCTCCGCAGGAGCCTGCGGCTTCCTCCAYGAGTGCCAGCATTCACATGGGGAATATCAAGGGGAATTACACACCAGCATCGCGTGCCTGATGAAGAGCTTCACCTTGCGCTCTCGAGGGGCCTGTCTTGTAATTTACTGCAGGGCTGAGGGAGAAGGGATTTTTCCTCTTGTCTTTGGCGTGAGCTGCCAGCAAACTACACGAGGCTTCTGCCGAGTGCCTCGGCTCCTGCCTGTTTCCTCTGCTGGCAGCGAGCAGATTTCTGCTGGGCTTTGACCAAGTTTTGCAGCTGAGGCCTGGGTTTCTTCATGCTCTTTTATTTCAGATGCTGGCAGCTCTGGTTCCCCTAGGCACATGTCTGTGTCTGCCTTGCCCTTGGCTGCCTCCAGCCCTGGATTTGTGAGGAAGCAGTGGCACAGGCTGCCACCRCCATGGGGACTTGGCTCTTCTGCTGTCCAGGCATGTGAAGTGTCTGGGTAAAAGCTGCATTGGAGAGGAGGAGCCCAAGGCTGTGGCTGTTTTGCCCTTGTTCTGTAGGGACAGGATGGTTTGGTCTGCTGGCAATGGGCAGGGGAACTTGAGACCTTTGGTGCCATATCCTGGGGTAAAACTCACGTGAGCACAGCAGGGTGTTGTGGTCTGGTGCTTTGCAGYGCTGTCTCCTRGCATGGGAGAGAACAGATGTCTCTYRTGGACCATAATGTGCCCACCTTCCCCATCAGCTCCCCTTGCAGCCCTGCTCACGTGCTGGGTGGTGCTGCCTGGACCTGCTGCCCTTGGTCCTTCTCCTTCCCTCCTGGCCCATTGGAGCAGCAGCCCGTGGGCTGTGATTAAACATGCCGTAAAGTGGAGCACCAAGAGCGGCCTCCCCTGAGCTCTGGTGACATGGGGCTAATTGACCCGAGGAAAGTGCCTTTGGCAGCCCTCTTGTGCTTTTTATGGGCAAGTCTTGCAATGCAATTGCCTCTTGCAATGGGCCTTTTATGGGGCTATTAGTTTAATGTGGCTCAGTGAAATTTGGCCTGGGGGAATCTCAAATCCTAGGAAATTTAAAAGGGATGTGTGGGGGAATGAAAACCTGTGGGGGGGTGGGGATGAGTACTGGATTTTTCTGAGGCTTGATATGTTGAGGAATAGTGCTGCTGGGAAATGAAACCCACAAGAATAGGGCCAGTGTGGACCTGTAGGATTTATAAGGTCTGTGTTTAAGGGAGACCTGTGGTGTCTCTTGGGCAGCCAGCTGGAACATAAGGTGCTTTTGACTTCTGCACAGGAAAGCCTGTGACAGATCCATGTTTAAGGATCATCTTGATAGGTCCAAGTATGTTTCAACCTTGAATCTTCACCTGGCACAGCAGTGCTGGGGAAAGTCCTCCTGRCTCTGGTGCACAGATGGGAATTTGAGGCACAGCAGAGACAAAGGCAGATGCATCATGGCAGGGATCCAGGCCAGGTTCCCTGCACTGGCTGTCCTGGCTCCAGGCATTTTTTCTCCTCTATGATTTGCTCAAAAGATGCAACTTCCAACACAGAGCCCCAGCTGATTCTGGTCAGGATATTACAAAAAATACTGCAAATGTATCAAGAAGTTTGAATCACTGCTCTCCATGTGGAATCAGCACAGCAAAAGCCATGTTTAGGTGAGATGCTTCATCCTCTGCTTGAATCTTTTCCCTTAATACCCTTGTCAAAGTCTTGCAGGCAGCTGCAGCTCAAATCCCCTTGYGTTTTTCTTATGATTGCTCCACCTGATATGGAGGTGAGTGTTCATATCAARTCGGTGTGTGATAGATTATTAGATCTGTGCTGTACTTTGCAGTCCAGGGGTATAAATGTTTTTAAGCTGAGCAAGCCACTTGCACACCAGCATGGTCGTCAGTTCCCTTGTCAGCCTTACAGACATGGGGAGATAAAATAGCAATGGTAATTGTGGTGCTGGTGTCACAGGCAAATGCACAGACTGTTTCCAGGGATGGAGTACAATTGCCCCACAAATGTCCCTTGAACTGTGGTTAAAGTGTGACTTAAAAACCCATTCAGAGCAATAGCAGTGTGGRTGGTGTGAACATCTGGAAGCTTGAGGAGGCATTAGACCTTCATAAAAGCTTGCTTATTTAAAGATATGTATATAATGTCAAGGATGTTCTGCCTCAGATGCAGCAGGACCTGGTCAGGCTTGTGGCCACCTGAGGTGTCACAGCTGGCTTGTGTGGCCTGGGACTKGTSTGCCTCATCCAAAGAGGTTTCTGCATGGGCAGCTGCAGAGAGGGACAAGGCTCACGGTGCTGCTGCACCCATACAGATGAGAAATGACTTGTTACCCCCAGAGGGGCTTCCTTGTTGGGGTGGTTCTGGCACAGGGGCAGAGCACATTCTCTCTGGGTGTTGCTGCTTTTAATTTAACTGAAACGGGTGGTAAGAGTCCAGGAAAACCAGCAGAACCACTGGAGATGCCCTGTTCCCCAGCACTGCCTCATGCCGCAAACAGAGTGGGTCTGGCTGGCAGGGCTGAAGTTGTATTTCCCACTTTCTAGTTACATTTTAGCAATTATCCCTTCCAGGGCTGTATTTTTTAAACCTTTTTTTAAAGGCAAACTCATTACTGGTTCAGAATGATGGGTAGGCTTTATTGTTGGGGTTTTTTTTCCTTAATACAATAGGCCTAAGGAGTTTTAAAGCACTGCTTCAGCATGGCAAATGACCACCTCTTATGATTTAACGTTAATACTGCAGCCTGGTTTATGTTGGGGAACTGCAGTGAGTGTTTCAAATGCTTGAAAGATGACTGTGCTGGTGATGGGCACATGGGTGCCATGTGCAGGGCTTGCGTATGAGGGATGTGCCAGCAAGGGTGGCCCTTGCTGCAGCTCCTTGGGATTTCTTCCCTGCAAACCTTCCTCCCTGGCTCAGCTCTGCTGGGTCTCCCCTGTGCAGGAAGCCTGAATGTCCTGCCCTAAGCTCTGGGTGAATCTAGGGAAGCACAAGACTTCTGTAGTGATAAATGCTCTTTTCCTGAGTGGCAAATTGTGGTGGTTTCTCTCTGGTTTAGTGGAAGAGCCCACAGAGATCATTGGAGCACAGAGTGTTCCCTGCCTGGTGTTTTCCTGCAGCCAACCCAATCTGCTCCATTGGTGCCTCTGCAGCTGCCTCTTCTCTTTTAAAATTAAGGCTATTGGAGTTTTTGACTGTTGACAGGCTGCCAATGAAGAATGCAATCTTGGAAGCAAACTTTCCCCGGTCACTTTCTGACTTCAAGAATAAAGATAGTCTTTATGAATAAAAAGAATTCTGTAGAAATGTCAGATGATGCTACAGCTGACTGGGAGGTTTCTGACTGAAAGCACTTTAGAGCACATGCCAACTTGTTGAAACAGGAGCGCTTCAAATGCATGTGCTCAGTTTAACAAAAGTTGCTGCAGGAAAGCACTTAGAAATCCAAGGTAGCATTTCTGGTTGGGAATGGAGGGAAAGGAGCCAGGGTGGCTGAGAGGAGCCTGGGTCTGGGGTGTTTGCTTGTGTTGTAGGATGCTGCGGGCCAGACCAAGCACTGTGTCCCTTGGGTAATGGTTTGGGAGAGGAGAGTCCCCTTTAGCTGCAATTACCCCTCCTTGCCTGCTGACTTCTCTTCTAATGTGGCCTTGCTCCCTATGCAGTGAAGGGAGTGAAGGTGTGAGTCCTGGGAACCCCTGTGGGTCCTGAAGCAGAAGGTGGTAGATCAGATGCAGCTGCAAGGCAAGTTGCTGGTTTCTGGAAAACTGGTGCTTCTTAAGGCCAAGCTAGATGTGCTTGAGGAGGAGGTTGCAGGGAGCACACCCCTGGAAAGGCTCCTCTGTRTTTTGGTCAGCAGCAGATGGAGCACCTGCTCCAGGCCGTGGGGCCCTGTGACAAGCACTAATGTTGAGAGATTGTTCTTTGCTGGTGGATAATTATCCACTGGTCRCAGCAGGTGTCTGAGCATGGCTAATCTGAACAGCTTGGCATTTTGCTGCTTGCTAAGTAATGTTTTCTGATTTGTTAATGTTATAGAGCATTTACCCTGTACAATGAAAGTTCAAATGTTCTCCCCTGGTTCCATCATTCCTCAGGTGTATTTCATAAAGGCAAGAATGAAGCTCTTGGGCATTGACATKGTTTACAATTAGTAGAAATTTGCCCTTTTCTCATAGCCAGCTTCTCCCATTCACACCTTGGAGCAGGATTGATAAATCCCCGTGCTGAGCTCCGATGGCCTTGGAGACCAAGGGGACTTGCTAATGACCAGCAGCCCCAAAGGGCCTCCAAGCTCTTTAGGAACACAGTCACTAGGACAGGGCATTTGCCACTGTCAGATGGAAACTGTAGCGTAGGAGATGGCATGAGAAATCATGGGAGATGTTGTTTTCCTGGCAATGTGCTGCAGGAGTGAGGAGGTCTGAGCAAAGCTGAGCTGCCTTGTGTACCTGTGGTTGGTCCAACACAAGTTCCCTTGTGTCAATATTTGGATAGTCAAACACAACTCCTGTCTTGGAGGGGTTCCCATGTATTTACACCAAAGGATCTAGCTGCGAGCACCCAAATTTGTCAGAGTAGCTTGTTAGTAGCAGCTAGGTGCCCTAGTAATTGRTGAGCTATAAATACTGGGGGATGAGATAATATTAAACAGGCTGTGTCATCAATTAGCTAAGGGAGAAGCATAGAAATGTCAGACAAAAATAACCTATAATAGCACAATCCTTTCTTCTTATCCGCTCCCACTCTTCCTCGCCCAGAAGTGATCAACTCTGGGACACCTCATTTTTTGCTGTAACACTCTGCACTGAGCAGGGTCTGATTTGCAAACCATTTGCTTTTCCAGATCATTTCAGGTTTCCAAGTGCTTGAGAGAGGCAAAAATGGGAATAAACAAGAGTTTGATGCATAGGAACTACTGCAGTAGTGGTGCTGRTGCTGCTGCTTCTAGGTGGGGACTTGATGGATTTTCTTGATGTTAGGGTGATGGTAGAAGCCCAATGTGCCTTGGTGTGTGGGCAAAGTGTGAGCACTGGCTTAAGGGATGGAGATGATGCCCAGGGAGAAATCTGGCCTCCTCCCTGTCTCCTGCCCTTGYGAAGGCATGAGGCCCCTTTCCACCTCAATGTCTCGTAGCTGAGTGTGAACTCTGTGGGACATCCATAACTGGRTGCCTCTAGGGACAAAAAGCAGATGGGTTCAAAACTACCAGGTTCAAAATGCCCAGCAGGCTTAAAAGGTCCTAGAGGAAGGTGGAGAAAGGAGGGTGTAGATGGACAGAGCCTCAGACAGCATTGTCATGCAGCTCTGTTYCTGAAGGATAGACCCACTGCAGATTTTCCCAAAGAAATGGCAATCCAGGTGTCTTGCGTGGACCTCTGTCTCATTTTTAATCTTTTTACTATATTTTTTGTGCATCTGGATGTCAGAGGCCAAGGTGAGTGTAATTCTGGGAACCCCTTTTCCCTTAGTAGCTCAGCAGCCTTTCTAGAGAAGCAGCAAGATGTAAGAGCCCTGACTCTTTAGGTAAGTGGGTGCAGAGGCTGAGTCCTTGTCTGTGAAAGCCTTGTCAGTGCTGCTTTTGTGCCATGTCTAGGAACTTCTCCTTGAATCCCAAATCCCAGCGTTCCCTCTGTGCCCGGAGCACCACGTACAAGGCATGTGCTTGGTGAAACGTGGACGCTTTCACTCAGACCCTGCACTGCTGATGAGAAAGGCTGTGGTTTGGTTGCTGTTCTCTGCTCTGAGCAGAGGAGCTGAGGTCGAGCACCAAGGCGTGGGTTGGAGACTTGAGCCGTGAGGGTTTAGTCTCAGAGCCAACAGGGTGTAACATGGGGAAGGGGATGCGTGCTGGTGAACTTAGGCTCCTCTTCCCACTTATTTTTATAGCTGGCAAGAGGCGGTCTCCTCTGCAGGCTGATTCAGAGAGGCTAAATWAAGCTCTTTGTCTGAATCATCCTCCCAGGCACTTGCTTGGCAACTCCCCTGCCTCCAGCGGAGCCTGTGGCAGGGCTGGCACTCATGGCGGGGTTGGGTGTGAGGAGTTGAGGTCCCGATGGGCGCCCAGTGCTGCCTCCGTTCACCCATGGTAGTAACGGGGGCACGTGGAATCCTCCGGAGGCTCCTGCTTTTGTGCATGGGGGGAATTCATGACTCGGGAGACCCACCAAGCCCTAGCTGCAGGGTGAGAGGGAGAAATGCCAAATTCCATCCAAAGGCAGAGAATGGGAACTGTGGYGACATGGCTCTTGTTGATGCCAGAACTTCCTGCTGCTTATTCAGCAAATCAGGTGAAAACSATCTTGATTGCATTCTAATAAAGAAATTGCTGTGCTGCAATTCAAATATTTCTACTTTTCAAAGCTTTCAGGTTCATTTACTTCCTTTTACTCTACCTGCCTTTCCCTCTAGGAGGAGGGAAGATTAGGATAAGGCTTGAGAAAATGAAAATTTAAAACCAAACATCTTTGCTTTTAAAAGAAGCAAAATGGATGTTGTTCCTTAGGGCCCTTCCACTGGTCTTTAGGGGAAAAAAATGAACTTGAAATGTGTCATGAGAGTTGCTCTGATATATATATACATATATATAATGTTTTTCTTTTCCTGGCCATAACATGTGCCAGTGTGTGAGAAGCAGCCCTGGTCGGGCTGTAGGGATTTTATCTCCCTGGRCCTGCTGGAAAAGCCCTTGAAGAAAGGCTCTGGTTAAGCCTGTGGTGTCTCGGGTAATCTGTGTTTGTAGCAGACCGTGCAAAGGCAGCTGAAACAGGGGCAGGTGTGAGGGAGGAAGCTGTGAGGGCCGCACTGAGTGAGGATGAGGAGCAGGGTGGTGACTCCCCTCCCTGCTGCTGCTTCTCATTTCTGCCTTCCCCAAGCAGAGCCCCAGTGACTGCATGTGGGGCTGGTTTAACCTGTCACTGCTAGGTGCAGGAGACTGCAGTAATTGGCTTACTGCTAATTGGGAATATCTTTGAATGTTTATTTGGAAGAAAAAACATCGATCCATGTTTTTTTTCCTATGTAAAGAATGAATCTTTTAAAATTTAAAGTCTAAGTATGTCAAAGATGCCAGTCAAGAGCAATTGGTCTTTGTAATCTAAATGTTGTGAGCMTATGCTATGATAGGTCTGTAATAAGTCTTGGTCAAAAGACTTAAAAGGTGTTTAAAGAATAAGTGTTAAAAGGTGTTTTAAGAGAAGTRTARAAGTGYAGCCCAGAGTGTAAAAGGGATGTTYTATTTCTCTGAAGTGGTGACAACCAGAAAYTTGTGAAATCCAAAGGCGTCTTTGCACACAGTGTTTCTATCAATACTGAGACATCTCACTGACTGCATTAATAATTGCTAAAGGTGACTTGAACTTCTCTCCCAACCAGGAATGGGAGCTGGTGCTTAATGCAGGAGCTGCTCAGGCCTGACCCCCTTGGTCTCTTGGTGCCCTGCTTGTCCCCTGCCTGGCTGTTAGCTGCTGCTGAGCTGTGGATGTTTTATATGAATCAAACATGGAGCTGGGCTGTGACCAACCTGGCTTGTGTGTGGTGGGTGGATTCTCAGGGTGAAGCAGTGGTTGAAGTGAGGGAACTAAGGTTGAGCTTGATCTTGAAGGTCTTTTCCCAGCCATTGTGGTTCCAAGGTGGAATTTGAGCACTGGAGAGGTTTATGGTAGAACTAACAACTTTGATGTCCTATGCTCAGTATCTAAGTGTTATTTATTCTTGGACTTCTCAGCAATGTTACAAATGAGCCAATTGTGGATGTTCCTAACCCGGTGCAAGGGCAGCCTGGGGTTGTGGCCACCAGCCTGTTTGCAAAGGCCGGTTTCTATTTGTGATTCTGCTTTGGGCTGTGAAACTCCCCAGTGCATGGGCTGTGAGCACGGGCTTTGCTGGGTTCAGAGGGGCTCCCCCGTGCTTCAGGCTCTGTCCTGGGAATGCCACTTCCCTGTGGAGCTAAATGCACCACAGAGCTAAATGTCCCCTTCACCTACAAACCAAAGCAGGGCATGGCTAGATTGGCTGAATAAATTGAAAGATTTGAGTGCTTAAATGGGGATGAAACATTACTTGTGTTTGTTTTAAAAAAATACATACTGCTTTTTGCAATATTTTCATGGCTCATTAAACTGTCTCTTTTATTTTAATTTCCTTTCTAGAAACTGTATGATGTGCTACTCATTGCTCAAACCCAAAATGGGATTTTTATCATTGGTAGTATCTGTTTAAAATATTTTTGACAGATAAATACCTCTTATTTCCCCCTTCCTAACCACCCTAAGGCTTAAATAGCTCATAAACAACAACAACAACATCAATAAAAATTGTTTTGTTATTCAAATGAGCCTTYTTTCCCCCACTGCAAAATCCTTCCTCCCCGCAAACGGTTTTTAACAATAATAACTGCCTAAAGCGCTTAGATTTTTCTCCATAGGCARTCATTCTGGCCCAAAAACAAACGAAATAGGAAGCCCATTTAGCTACAACCCATTTTGCATTCACCTGCAGGAACGATTTGGATCTGCACCTCCAAGGCAATATGCTCTTGCACAGTGTAATTGGCTAATTCTGGCTCTACAGAAGCATCACCCCCCTGCCCTGATACARGGACTCTTGCTCGGAGGCCAGGTGGTCACCGGTTAGAGATGGGCAGGGTATTTTTGCACCATGGTGGAGCTCCTGCTGCACTGGGCAGTCTGCTCTTGTGCTTTCCTGCTTGCTAAGCACTTGCCTGTTGCTGGAGACTTCTTGACATACTCGTTTGCAAGGCCACCACTCGCTGAAATACCAGTGTTCTGCCTGTGTGTGCAGATGTCGAAGGCCTCAAATGCATTAGAATYGTTAACTAATTAAGCTTTGTTGCAAGCTACTGAGTTGTTATCCTCGTCTGACAGGTCATTAAATGAAATGTGGAGAATTAAGTGATTTGACCAACACTGAATTGCTTYTGCAGCTGACTTGGTTGGAGCTGCAGCGTTGCAAGACAGCTACCATTCTGCACCATCTTTCTAGGGGAGGGAAAAATAAAATGGCAATGAAAACTTTGATAAGTCCAGTTTGGTGGCCAAGTGGTGGTGTGGCAGGCAGGAAAGCAGGAGATGGGTGGGTTTTGCATCAGGGAAGGGAGCAGGCATTGGGGCTGGCTGGTTTCTGCTCTAGCTGTTGGTGGTGTGTTCATCTGGGCAGTGGGGAAATGCAGAGCTAGCATCCTAAAGGGCAAATCCTGCTGGATGCCCCAGTCCACCCACCTCTGAGCAGGGCCTGGGAGCTCTGGTTGTCACCAGAAGTTGGTGTATGGTGCTGGGTCACGTAGCAGGAGTCTCCTTGGGTGGCTGCGGCTGGTYCTAGAGGTGGGGAATCTGAGTCAGGAGTGTGGATCTGCATGGGATGTGGCTACAGGGAGGCTCAGGTTGTTGTAGGCAGATAGTCCTGGCAGCAGAGTTTACCAGGTTGAACAGGATGGTGGGGTTCATGTGCCAGGGCTGGGGTTTGTCACAGCCTGTCTGCTGAGAAGGGCCTGAGTCACCACTTTTCAATCAACCTGAGGGGTTTTTTTCTGTTCAGAGGACCCTTTGGGTAGGGAAACATTTTTTCCTTACATCTGCCAGTTTGGGTGGCAAATGCTACCCATCCTGTGTGTGTTTCTGAGGGGCAGCCCTGCTCTCAGCCCTGCTTGATGGAAGGGCTTATCGGAGCTTTTACTGATGTACTTAAAGGAAAACCAGCCTGCCTGAACAAACCCAGCTACAAAATGCTTGAAACGCCTCAGGCTGGTTTTCTGTGAAGTGGATTAAGGGTGAGCGTATGGATCACTCTGCTGGTAGAACTGCATGGGCAGGAGAGCTGGCAAGCGGCCCCACAGCCGTGGGATGGGAGTGTTGTTAACCCATGTGTCTGCTTGCAGAGTGCACCTGCATCTTTCCCGTTGGCATCTCTAATAACTGCTGCAATTGGTTTCTTGGCAGYTGGGAGCTCTTTTGAACTCGAGCTCTCGAGCTGGAGGAGAGCGTGGTGTCGGATGAGTGCTGTCCATTGACCCGGCTGCCCTAGGACAGTTGGTACAGGAGCAACAGCCTTTCAGGTCCACACATAAAAACAAATTATTCCAGCTCGCTCTCCACAGGGGAGCGAGAAACTCAACCCGAATAAAAGTGAAGGACGTTGATATAAAGGCAATAATACCAATACAGACTCTGAAATCAATGGCTGTAAGTCAGTGGAGCTGTCCAAGCTAATGGGATTCCCTGTAGTCTTTAACTTGGTCTTAAGTGGCAGATCTTGGCCGAGAAGAATGCAACCGTTTTCCATTGGTGGAAAAAGGGGAATCTTGGCTTGGCTTGCTTTAAGTATTCATAGCTGAAGAAGGACCCAAGGAAATCTTTATAGTTTGGGCTAGCCCGTGAGCAGAAAGTCCTGTTCTCTCCAGTGTGCCGATTCTGCCCTGCTTGGCCGTGGTGTGCAGGAGAGACCTGACTAGCAGGACAGGGAGGTGTTTTGATGCTAGCCCAGAAGGCAGGTGCTGACTTGCATCATCCTTTATGTTTGGTTATTAAAGCTGTATGCAGCTGTGGGGTGCACTGTGAAGAGGGGACATATTCAGGAAGAGTTTCCATCTGATGTTGACCCAGCTGTCCTTGAATGTGGACTGGTGGATTTGGAAGATGAGAACAGGAAAAGGGAACTGAGATTCCCCAGTGTGCGTGCTGACCCTGTAGCATGAGCAGCTCTATACAGTGCTTCGAGATTTTCATTGATTACTAACACAATTCCCAAGCTTGGTATAGCTCTGTTGGAGCTCTTCTGTGTAAAGCACTTTGGTTTTGGCTAAAAGCACTATYTAAGAGGTAGGGATTAGCATGATTCAGTTGCTTTTACCCTCTCTAATCCTCCAGGCCTGAAGTGGTAGACTTGAAGTGTGACAAGAAAAGTGGTGCTGCAGGAATAATTGTGTTCTGCAAATCTATACCAGTAGAGAGTATCTGGATAGCTGAGACCTGCAGCTTTCTCCAGAGGGGGCTTCTGGGCACTGAAATTCTCATTGCTTTTCTTCACTGGACTAATGTGGCAGTGAATGTAGACACATCTGGTCAAGGATATTGCTGTGAATTGTTACAGAATAGAGGTGATGAGTGCAAACTTAGACTGTTCTCAAGGCTCAGAAGAGGGTGGAAATACCCCAATGCCTTTGAACAGTGGTTCCAATAGGTATGTAGGAACTATGGCTTTTGTCCCCATTAGTCTCCTTCTGAGTTGTGCCCCTGGTCCTTGATTTCTCAGACTGGGGTAGCCCACACCCTGGCACCTCTCCCCTGACACAGCCAGGGATGAAGGGACCAAGGGCCTGTTTTTGAAGAGGATGGATTTTTTTCTAGAAACTCGTGTGTCCTGAGTTCTTGGACCTTGACAGCCCAACAGAAACAGACCTGTGTRTTCCCTGAGGCATCTGAATCTGCTGGGTGACTTGGTTTGTCTCCTTGCTRTGGGATTGCTGCTGGCTATGGGGCTGGGGAAGGTACCAGTGCGAAGAGTCAGTTGCTGCTTAGTGCAGGATGGAACCCAGTCCCTTAGCAGTGAGGTACAGCTGAAGTTTCCTCAGCATCAGTGTCCATGGGCACATTCTGCTGCTGTGCTTGGCTAGGGATATGTCCTAGGTGGTCATAGGAGGGAAAARATAGTAGTGATCCTGGTAGGGGAAGGAGGATGAGATGGAGAATGTGATATGTAATAWGTCTTTACTGTAGATCCCTCATACCTGGCTATGTCTAGGCCAGCTCTCCAGAAGTGGGACCTTGTATTAAACATTCAGTGAAGGTTGATCATTCCTTGCAGTTTGGATGAGCCTGATCCCCTSTGAGTTAGGACAGACCAAGACACCAAAACCACAGTGAAAGGGTCTGACAGGAGATGGGACTCTGTGTTGGGAAAGCAAAGCTGGCTCTGAGGCATCAAGGTTTGCAGATGTGTGATCCTTGGGCATTACTGCTGGCAGCAAATGGGTTTGGCAGCCCATCGGGGGAAGCAGTTGTGTTTGCTCTGTCTCTGCTGATTCTACCACTGACCTTGTTGCAGAAACTGTCTGTGTGTTTTCTTAGGGAGCTGGCTGGTCTCTCTGATTGGCACAGGAGGGAAAAGGCATTCYGTGGCTGCTGGAAGGTGGGGAAAAAAGTCTTAGAGGTGCATGGCTGGGAAATGGAGATCTCTGGCTTTGTCCTTGCCAGGAGGCTGCTCTTTGACTGCCCCATTTCTCTTTGTTGTCTCGAATCTGGGAAGTTGAGCACCTGCCTGTCAGCCCGCAGCCTGTAATGAATGATGTGTGGGATGGACGTGCTCAAGGTGGTGCRTGCAGCCTAATGGGCTTTGGATGTCTGAAGCCACGTGTGTGCGCCGAAGGACATTGATGGATCTGTGAGTCCCAAATACCAGATTCCTGCCTGCTGTTTAGCACATCTCTAAAGCTGCTGAAGCGTTTAAGGGTTTCAGAAGAGACAAGCCCAGTGTTTACACTGGAATCATACAAAACAGGGCTTGAAAGAGCTTTGAGGGTCATCTAACTTGTGCAGAATCAGTTTGACCTACAGTGCCAGCTATATCTGACCTTAAGCTGTGTTACAGCTGCCTGTAAAGAGCCTTGCTGAGAGCTGACCAGAATGTCATTGTCTGAACCCAGGCAGGGACCCAGATGTATTCCACTGAAAAAAACAAACCATATTCAAAAGGCTGTTCTTGAAAATATAGGTGGTGTTTTTTCAGTGCTATGCAATGTTCCAGGTAGTGTGACTTCGAAAAAGCAATTATTTCCTTTCAYGCTAAACCAGGATTGAGCTGTTCAAATCACTTGGCAAACGAGTGTCTACAGTATCTAGAGCTTCTGGAAAGGACCATAGTTTGCTGCTTAGATGCTTGCCTTTGATTAAATTAGGAATAGGCATTTTCTTTCCCYCTTTCTTCCAGTTCTGATATGGGGAATGCATGAGGCTTTGAGCCCCTATTTTAAATTCTTCTGACTATCTCTGAACCTACCTTGTAATAAATATTTGAAAGTTTAACTTAAACTGCTCCAAATTGTTTCTGGATTCTCAAATGAATCACTAAATTGCCTAAAAGAGGAGCCTGAAGATGAAACAAACTCTGTAGTAGCAAAACAGACCTGAAGATTAAATATTTCAGTAATTGATAAAAGTGCCAACTTCTCGGGTCTTTCATTAAAGAAAGAATCCATGTATTAAAGCCCTAGATTATCTGGGCAGCCTCTGTAGCCATAGCAATCAAAGGCAAATGGTATTTTCTCTCTTTTCTCTTTTCCACATGGTGAAGTTCTCCCCAAAGAAAGTTTTCTCTTTTTTGGTGGAAACACAGAAAGCAAATGTAGGAAATAAATAGGGGCTGATGTCCTTGATTTTCAAAAGGAAAAATGGGTGCAGAAACGAGGGTGATGCTTTGCTTGCAGTCTTGCCACAGGACTTGTCATTTTTGATGTGCRTCATGGTCTCAGCCACCTAATGACTGGTTTGCTGCTTCCCAGCCCCGTGCCTGGAGTGCAGGCACCGGTGGGGATGCACTGACCTGTGCCACTCTATCTAGAGGCCCTCATTCCCATGGGGCTGGGGGGCTCTGCATGCAATGACCCACCTGGTCCCTGTGCCCAGAGCACTGGGGACCGCAGGGCACCTTTGTGCTTTCCCTGTGCCCGTGTCCCATGGGGGCCCGTCTGTGTTGGGTGCAGATTGGATCAACTTCCACAGCTGGGGAGGAGATGGGGCTGCTGCACCAGGCGTGGGTGCCCCTGAAGTCAGCTCAGCAGCCTGGTGCCTGAGGCCTGCAAAACGTGGCCTGAGGACTTATTGCATGGTGTTGTGTAGCCCCCAACAGCTTATTCTTTTTGTCAGTTCTTTTTTTCCCTTCTGGGTTTTAATTTTCCACTGCACTGCAAGTGCACCCCGAGGCGGCGGCAGCCTTGTGATGAATGCAGGGAACAACAAATATTTGGATAGCAATTAACTGTGCAGTGCGGTGATAACAACACAAATATGTTTTTAGTGAGATAGTGCTCGTAGCAGTATAAATTGGGACTATAAATTGATTTCCTGGGAAGCAGGGAGGTTTATACCAKCAAAAATGCTCTCTGAGCTTGTAAGCTCTTATAGTGCTACTGCCTTCTGTGTTGTGGGGACTGAGAACTGTCAGTGGGTTTCATCCCCAAGCAGGGATGTCCTGCAAGACAAGTGAGGTCAGACTGTTTGCACTAGAGAAGGGTCTGACTTATGCTCAGGCTGCTTTGTTGCCCCATGGAATGTGGCTGGTTGATCATCTCGTGTTGGAAGGTGAGGCTGGTGTTGATCATCTGGTCTTGGAAGGAGCTGTGTGGGCAGCAACCTCCAGCGGATTCCCAGTTGCTGCAATGGAGGAAATAGGTTTGTATCCTGATGGCGAAGGGGCTTTCTGTCCCTGCGCAAGTAGAGCTGAACTTGCAGCATGCCCCCTGACCTGAGCAGCACTTGGGGCATCCCCAACTGCTGCCTTCTGGGTCTGCTGATCCTCCTCACTGTGAGGAGAGCCCGCAGTGCTGACACGGAGCACTTCTTGCATTGCAACGTTGCTCTGGTAGCATTCTGTGTTGCCCCTGAGAACATGGGCAGCCTGCCCAGGAAAGGCTTTGCTGCCGAGGTGTTTGGTGCCAGGGAGATGCAGCAGGGCTGCATTGCTGGAGCGCAGGTGTGTTTAGACCAGGTGTACAACAGAAGGAGCTGCTGTCACCAAAAATAAGGGTGCCCTGGGGCTGGGACCATGTGCTACCTGTTCCCAGCACTAGGATGGAGCAAACCTTGGTGCTGCAGCCTGAGGGGGAACATATGGTGTCTGCTGTGATGGGTTCTGTGGTGCCAGGCTTGGCCTGGGAGCTGGTGGAGACCAGCACCTGTGTCTGGTGCAGGACTCTGCCTTGGGCCTCTCTGCTTCCTTCCGCATCCCCACAGGCAAGGATGCCAGGAGGCGAGTGGTGCCCGCACAACCTGCYGCCTGGCTAGAACAGAAGGAGCCAGCAGACCTTGCTTGGGGGAGTTTGTACTTGCAAAGCGATAATTAGACTTGGCCTTCCAGGAGAAAGTTCCMTGGATGGCAACTGTGTGTCTGTTCCCTTTAATGATGGACAAATGTTTCCTGAGCTTTTTAATGAGCGTAACTCTGCTCATTTTCTCAAAGCYCTGATGTGATGTTGGGTTTCCTATTTGTCCTTTTCTGATATTTTTGTGTGGTGGGAGAAATAATTTCTTTTGCTTCTGATGTCTACTCACTTTCAGTCACATCTGTCTGATATACCAGTGATCTTTGAGGTTTGGCTCCACGAATCCCATTGTTCTCCCCAAGTCCTTGGATGAGGCTGTAACCATGGCAATTTCCTTCTGTTGCTGTTCAGACAAATGTGGAAGACTTTTGGTCTGGCRTTTGCAATGGGAAAAGCAAGACTTGCTTTACTGGGAGACCCAAAGCAGCAGAGGAGCAAGGAGGACTCGAAGGAGACTTCTAGCTGCYGTGGAGCTGGGGCTGGTGTCTGGGCTTTGGAACTTAGGGGCAACCAGGGTGGGTGAGAGCAGGGATCTAGACTGGCAGTATCTTGTCCCTAGCAGCCAAGACYTGTGGAAGAGCAGGGCAAACAACTGGAGACCTCCTCACCTGTGCACTGTGCTGCTGGTGATCCTCCATTCAGTGTCTCTGTGGCAGCTGGGCAATATGGACCACCGGCCTTCCCGACCAGGCTCCACTGCATTAGTGAGATGAATTGGCTCTAGGAAGGGTCTCACCATGACAAGGKGGGGACAGCAGGAGCATGGAGCTGACAGGCTGGGGAGAGGAGAAGTAGGGGGCTAAGACGAACATTTCTGGTGGCAGGAAGCTTAAGTCAGCTGATGCACGACTGAAATGTGCCACTGGATGTGAAGCAGYATTGCAGGAGATGAATCATATCTACAGGTCTGCAGCCACGGYGTTTGGGTCAACCAGTCTGTAGCCGTAGCCCAGCACGATGGCAGCATCCGCAGCGTTCCTGCTTCCTGCAGAATGAATGTGCACAGTTATGAATGRATTGGTTTGCGATTTCTCCCAGAAAGTCTCTACGAGACTGTTTACATGACTGTGCTGCCTTTAACCTAATTATTCAGCAGATTCCCCCACATGGAGCAGCAGTATGCAGAATCATTCTGTTGCTCATAGAACTATTTTACCTCTGCAAGCAGCATCAGGTATAGCAAGAAAAGCAGCTGTCTAGGCCATAGTTGTGATAAGCTGTTATTCTCCCCTCTTATCTATCCATGGAGATGATAATTCTGTCTCCAAAATGCTGCAGTGTACATACAGTATTTAAATGCCATGAATTTTAGTGCTTCCTGTGACCTCTGCCGTGGTAATGGAAATCCCTTTTCTCGTTTCAATCTATCTGGGATATCTATTGCCCAGTTTGTTAGAAATGGCCCCCCAGAGCGTGCATCTGCAGCATTTCTTCCCCAGAGCAGGGCCTGGGAGCCAGGCACAGCTGTAGCTTCCATCATGACAGATTTGGTCCCTGGCACTGGAGAAGGAACCTTTGGGGAGGTGGTTGAGACCRCTCATCTCACTTATTGGGCTGGGTCAATCCTCTGTGGAGGCCCCTGKCACTGCATGAAGGAAAAAGTGATCCCTGTGCTCATACTTACCTTCAGACCTCACAGATAAGCTGTCTGTTCAGGATGGCCCTTCCACAAAGCTACTGATTTATTGGCTTCCATCCCAGTAGCTTGTGCTGGGCTGGGGAAGAGGAGCAGTGGGAGTGGGACTTGCAGGGTGATATTGCTGCYGGAGGGGTGGGAAGGGGGGGATATATGTGGGAAAAACGGTGGGCCAGGGAGCTGTACAGGCTGAAGAGGTTCAGCACTAATGCTAGACTAAAAATGTAGGATTTTTTTGTCAGATGACTTCAGTTTTACTGAATCTGAAGCTTCAGGAGCTGGCTTGCTGCAGACAGATCCAGGTGTGGGGCTGCCTCCTCTGCAAGGCTCTGCAAGGGCCATGCTGTTTGCAACCCCTGCAGCTACTCCCAGAGGTGCAGGCTGTGTGTGGGTCTGCCCTTGTCTCCTTTGGTTCCTCTGCTAGTTTTGGGCATCTCCCCATCCTCATCCATGCTCTCATTGCTGCTCTGTTTGGTTTCTGTAGCAGCAAGAGGAAGTGTTTGTGAACTCTGGCTGAACTGACAGCATCTCTTCAGAGYGCTCCACATTTCTGCAATTATTTTTTTWAATTTTATTTATTTTTAACAGGCTGTGCTCCCAGATTTACTGAGCTGAATGCAATTGCCTGGTTTCATTATTCTGTTGCAATAGGTCTGCTGGCAAGTTTATTAAGCAATAAGGGATGAAAGGCAGCGAGCTTCTGGGTGGTTATAGTGTGTGTTTGGTAGTGTTGATAAGGCACAAGGTCGAAGGCTTGAGGCTTAAATCACAAGAGAAATACRTGCTGGGAGAGGCAGGATTGTGCTTCTTGCCTGAAAAAGACAATGCTTGAGAGAACAGCAGTGATGTTACATCCATGGCTATGACCCTTCTGAGATTATGGACCAMCAGATATTAACTTGAGATAGAAATCTCCTGAACTAGCCCTTCTTTCTCTGGAGCCCTCTGATTAAAAGATAGCTTTGGTTGACAAAATTAATGCTGAGGGTTGGTCTTTGCCTATGGAAACCCCAGAGCTTTCTCTGTCTGCAGATCTGTCAGATCTCATAAAGCTGCTCCTGGTGGCTCTGCTCATATGTCTGTGGCTCCTGCCTTGGCACGTGATGCTCTGGCATCCCAAGGCAATCCTGCATGATGAGGGAAGCGGCCTTAGTGCTGTTTCTGCCTGGACACCTGAAATTCCTGGTGAGAAGTGGTTGCATGCAATTGTAGATGTGTTATCCACAGTCAAGGACATGTTGGGTGTGTGCAGTGCATGACACCCTGTGAGGGTGTATGCTCTGGGTGTTAAGCTTGAAAGACCCTATTACTTGATGGAAAGCATGGMTTTGCAATGGGCAGCAGGAAATTGAGCAGATAGGGGGATTTATTCTTGTCTTATTGCATTGAAAGTTATCAGTAAACTATCCTAATGTCTCCAAAATCAGCTTACTGYGTAAGGGCATRAATTTTCTTTGCTACAGTTTATCCACTCACCTCACACCTCCTWGAAGGAAGCCTTGCTCTTAYGATAAATATGAAACTCACCTCAGCTGTTGAGGARCTGAAAATCAATCAGCCAAATGAGTCTTTACTCAGACGTTGGAACAACAAAAGAAAGCTCTGACTGTAATGTCTGTGTGTGTCTATTGTGTCACTAGTCAGCACTGGTGTTTGGCAAGTTGTGTCCCTGCTGCCACAGCCCTAGCCTTGCACACAGCCTGTAAATCTGGGCTAATACATCCTACCATAATGAGGCAACACAGGGTGAAATAACAAATTTAGGAGGATTATGGTGCTTCCTTTAGAAATGTGAAATGTTATCGCCTCCCATAGAGGTTCTCGGAACCTGAAAGGTGGTGTCTGAGGGAAAGAAACCCCATAATGTAGAAAAGCCGCGTGGGCAAGGGGTCCACACAGCTTACGTCGAGAAAACAGGAAATATCTGTCTCTGGAGGGATGGAAGAAGTAATGTATCTGTGTACAGCCTGGGAGATTGATAGCTGTAATTTAGCCGTGGCGGTT
Organism: Eudromia elegans; assembly: GCA_003342815.1. Lineage (NCBI taxonomy): Eukaryota > Metazoa > Chordata > Aves > Tinamiformes > Tinamidae > Eudromia > Eudromia elegans. The sequence continues at coordinate 1,882,560 of PTEX01000030.1, forward strand.
CAGCACTTCCCTGACATGACAAAGTGGCCTGCAGTGTTACCTGTTTGTTGATCTCCTCACTGCAGTTTGGAAGCGGCTGGAGTTGCCTCCTTTGGAAGCAGATGCTGTAAAGTGAGACAGAGGTGATGTGTGACTGTATGGGAAGCCATAGTGAGGGCAACATCTGCACAAGGGCTCCATCCTCTCTTCCTCTTTCATTCCCCTTCCCATCTTAATTGCAAGGGGTGATTGGATTAATATGCAAAGGAGCTCAGCAGCTGAAGAGCTGACTCCAACTCACGTGGCAGGGAAGGATGAGCAGTGGAGTGGTGTGAGAAGGAGGGAGCACAAGCTGAGGACTTGCTGCTGCAGGGAGGCGATGCAAGAACTTTGCTTGGAAGCAGCTGTGATCCCCAAGGAATGCTGCAGCCCTTCCTGGAGGAAGGAACTAAATGATGGGCTGAGGTGACCGGGGAGCAGAGCCCTTCCCTCCTGYACTGTGCTTCCTGGGGCAAATGGGTTATATTTCATGTACCTTTTGGGGTTATATCCTTGTTCTTGCCTATATCACTGATTTGAGGGACTTGTTTCTCCTCATCTGGCATAGCCCCAAGGTTTGAAATCCAGTGTGGGGGAAAAAAGATTTACTTTAAGGATAGGAAAATTGACATTTACTGTTTCATAACTGGCTCTGTTTATAGTGCTTTCTAGCTCTKTTCAACTTACTGAAACAGATTTTCATCTGGTGTAAATAATGTAACTGTTCTCTCCAGCGGAGCTATGATGATTCACACCAGCTTGGGTTTGGTTCCACTACCCTTAACTCCTCAGTRTAATTAGCTAGAAGATAACATTACRCTCCTGTGCGGATGTTTTACAGCTTTGAAACCAATGCAGCAATTTTATGTAACTTCAGAACCCAGGATGCASCACATGCATACATGTGCTGACACCCCCACCCCTGCAAGGTGTGAGTGGTGGTGTTGGCTAATAGGAGAAAATGCAGAGCTCCTAGAAGATCTCATGGCATGCACTATATTCTGGTAGTGTTTCTTCTGGGATYGCCTCCCAGCCAGCTTGCACTCAGAGTTTCCCCAGGTCAAAATACCCAGTTTCTCATGAATACAGATGTCGAAAGTGCTCCTGGGTGCCATAAATCTTCCATGCAAGTTGTTACTATTACCCTCTGGCTTAGGGGTCCCCAGGGTAAAGGAAGGGGAGCCGGAGGAGACTTATATGGCAGCTGAGTTGTGTTTGGCTCATTTTTCTTGAATGTCAAGTCACTTGGCAGGAAGGGCTATGAAACCAAAAGAGGGAGTTAATTGACATTCTTGCAAGGGATTCTTTATTGCCTCATCATCTGGTTCTTGCATCCACCTCAATGTCTGCTGTTTATCACATGGCSCTCAACCTGAAATCTGTCTCCTGCCATATCCTAATGTGGTGGCTTTGTAATACAGCGAGAATCAACAGCAAAGCCACCTGTGGCTGCTGCAGTGGCTCTGGCTAAGGCCCTCTCACCACCCCAAAAAAATTAAAGCAGAAAAAGGTGATGAGCCCAGTAAGTTGGCTCTGTGATGCAAAGCATCCTTCTCTGAGCATCCTCTCTRCACCTTCCAATGCAGAAGCAAAGTGGTTTTTGAGGGATTTCATGGAATGCAAYGCCTGGGAGCAACAGCTACTTAAGTGCAAAGATGTCCTCTGTGAAGAGATWATGTTTTTGTTTAAGCTTGGATATCACGATGACAGGTATGTGAAGACTGTGTGGACCAATGAAGCGAAAGTAACACTCAGCAAGAGGTTTGCAAGCTTGGGAGGGAGGCTGGATTTGCAGTACAACCCAGAATCCCATTGCAGAGATCAGTCATGCTGAAAAGGTATTGACTGAAGATAAAATGCAGGTRCTTACCTGCTCATTTTCTGCAGTGCTTTATTCTTTGCTGCTCTTTGGTATTTTGCACTGAATAAAAAGATCTGTCTTCTCTCAGGCAGGGTTGCCCTTTGCAGGCCAACTGAGCTCATTGCTCTTTCCTCATCGCATCTAAGACAGACTGAAACGCAAAGGAGAAAGCAAGGCTTCACTTTCCAAGTTAACCTATAGGCARAATCCTGCATGATTTGGCCACATCTGCTTTGGACTGAGGTGCCCATTCACCTTCTATGAATTTTTGACCTCATTCCTCTTTGAGGAGTGAAAAGGAGCACAGGAGGTGTGGTSAAGGGCTGCCAGCCATGTTGTCCCTGGAGGTGTAAGGAGATGGTCTAGTCCCTCACCCACGGTTCTGAACATGGCTAGCTGCTCTTCCAAAAGCAGGTGGAGGCTGCTCTGTGCCATGGAGAGCCTAGATGTTTGGACTGAACAAAAATCCAAAGCTCAGGAATTCTCTGGAGTTCCCATGATGTCCTAAGAACCTCTCATGTCATGAATGACTTGTAGGCATGTRGAAACTGGTGGTGGTTACCTATGGATCTCCTAGCTTGGCAGTGGCTGGACTGCTAGGGATCCAGAATCCAGAGGGACTGAGATGGGAATTGAGGAGATGGGGCTCTTGGGTTTTAAGCCCCTCATCAATATTTGGAGGTGGTTGAGTTGTAGCTTGATGACTGGAAATGTAAGAATGCAGATGCAAAGTGTGGGGAACCACAAAAGTGAATGGGAGTTTTGGAGATTAATTTCCTGATAGTTTTGATGTTTATTATGTCATAAACAAGGAAAATGCAAAGCTGGGAGCTTGGGATCCCAAGGTCCCTGGTACTATATGAACAAGCTTGCTGAGATGCTGCATGGGAAAGCTTTGTGGAAAGCTGGAAGTTGCTCTTGGTAGGATTTAGCTGAAAACAGCAGTTGTGAACGGGCTGATGGGGGTCAGTAGATAGATCCTGTTGCCTTCTGCTGCTGCCATGCATTCAGGAGCAAAAGTCACCATGGTTTAATGCTGTTCTGCTCTGTGTGGCCCAACCTCAAGCCCCACTGAGGAACCTCCCCTTTCCAARCACTTGTGTGGTTCAATAGACTTGGCAGGGGAAGCTGGTCAGGAAGTATGGGCAAAATAGACTAAACTTGTGTTGCCTCTTTGCAGTGAGGAAGAGCACTGATTCCTCATGCTGTGAGCAGTCACCCTTCACTCCCACTAAACTTCTTTTGTGAAATTTGAGGAAATGCTGACTGGCTGCTACAGCCGGTGAAATCAAAATGACTCCTAAAGGAAAGGCACACAAGCCCAGGTGYTCAGGTAGCTGTGTTTTCCAAGGCCTTTAGATGAGAAACAACAAAGAACAGAAATCCAGAGTGATAAAAAACCCAAACTGAAGCTACTGCAAAGGAAATTTTGTGTGTGTGTGCATGCATTTCCCTCTGAGTGTGCCTGCTTCCCTGGGTTTGTGCTTTTGATTGGATTCAACCAGAGCTCAGTAACTAAAAACAAACAAAACCAAACAGTAATCCAAAAAAGTGTAAATGATTTCCTAGCCAGCAGGGACATAATTTGCAAGTAATTTATCTAGAGATTATTATTTCTGTGTGGAGTTAGTCAAGTTGCTGGAAGATTGATTTGCTGTTTAAGGAGTCACCTTTTGACAGGTTGAGTGGTCTGGGGCAYGTTACCTGGGGTTGTCTGCAGGTGGGCTGTTGTGCACTGGGGGTAGAGTAAGAGCAAGGTCAAAACAAGTGAGACAACTTGTGCTTAATGATTTTTCGTAAGTTTCCTGATCAACATATTGAATTACTTGTTTTTTTTTAATTTCTCAGTTTATGATCTTGCTTTACCTCAAGGGAGGATTTCTCTAGAGTTGTCTGRAGTGAGTTCTCTCACATTAGGGGTGTTTTGCAGTAAGAGATGTAAAATGTTCTGCACGTCCTAGCACAGACAGGTTATCTTCAACATGCTCATCTGGGAAGTGCCTAAATTTCTGTGTTTGCTGGTCACTTTTAAATCACATTGCAGATAAATAGTGATGGCTCTTTGCTTGCCATGTTTCCATTACCCACAGCTCCTTTATGTCCAAGGAAGGCTCCTACCAACCATGGTAACTGCAAATCACATCTTGCTTTGTTCTTYTCATGCAAAAAAGGGCTTTCTTCCTGCTTTTTCTCAAGTAGAAAGCTACAGCTACCTCTGAACCCCCTATCCCTACTGTTGACAACTAGGGTCATATAAAACTCATTGAAGAAAGTAACTAAAGGGTGTGGGCAGGCCCAGCAGTGACAGCATTCTCGTGGTGCCAGCAGGGCCCCCTCCAGGTGAAGCTGAGCTCCCAGCAAGAGCTGCTTTGGGTGTGAACAGAAGAGTTCTGTGGCGAGATGAAATATTTAAACTGCTTCGGTCTGAAGCGAGAYGGGGGAGCAGCGGCCCCTTTACTCTGTGCACGGTTTTAAGACTGCATGTGAATCATTGAKGAGGAGGGCAGAGTGTTGCTAAAGCTCTGGTGGGTCATGAGACCTGGTGATGGACTCATTAATGGGGAGCTGTGTGGAAAGCCATGGGTGGAGGTGCTGGAGGACTTCACATACGCTGCCCTTCAGACTGCCTAGACCTGCTACCTGTGACTTTCTGGGTATTTTTGTGGTGTTAGTAAAGGAAAATGTCTGAGGCCAGGGGAYTGTGTTGTATAAGAGGAAACTTATGAAAGAAGCTCTTTGATCTTTCAGGGAAAAGCACAAGGAGATACAATAGATGAAATTCAGGACACTGTTTTTAACCATCCAATTGGATCACATGTGGGACTTGGGTAAATCACTATTGCTAAGGCTTTTAACCAGGATTCAGCTGGTGGAGGAAAAGGGGCTGGGGAGCTGCTGCTGTGTTAGCGTGTCTGAATTCAGTGGAYGCAGACTGGAAGAGGCAACTTTGCCAAGCTGTGTCCTCAAAGCCRTGTGCATTTGCAGCACTGCTGGCCTCGGTGGCCATCCACAGAGCTGTGTGACCTGTGCCATACCTGCTGTCCTGTGCCTTGGGCTGTCGCTGACCCGTCTGCAAAGATGACACGTGCTGCTYGCCAGGTTGGTTGGTTTCCCAGCCTTTGCACTGACAAATGGGATGACAGATGAACCCTTTACCTGCTTTGATTTTCCTTCCCTTTCCCAACTCCACCCCCAASTCCCATTTTGTTTTAAAGTAGGTCTGTGGCCTCACGCTTAGGTGTTGGCCCAGACTAAGCCTTGCCTTGCTCTAACCCTGGGCCTCATCTCTAGTTGATTGCACAAAGATACTTGGGTGATGTAAGCTGGCATTTCCCTCCTGGCTTTAGAAGGACTTAGAGWGGTTGAGCAATATCCCCAAACGGCCTTACATTTACCTGTGTTCAAGGCACTGTATAAATGTCACACCGAAGCAGTGATGCCTGTCCCCTTTGGGTGCCGAGCATTGTCCCTTGGCTGGCAAGGAAGTGGCCAATGCCTTTCCTGATAGCTACATCCTTGCTGCAGTCCTTGCTTCCCTGGCCCTCTGGAGGGAGGGGAGGATCTGACAAGACCTGGGAAGAACTGCGTCCCCCAAGGCACAGAACTGCTGCTTGTGTCCTGATGCTTGTGCTTTCCTAAACTTTTGTTGGGACAACGTCCTTCTAAGATGCTCTTGGCAGTGTGAGAACTTATTGCTACTCCATGTTGCCTAGGAATCCAAAAGAGGATGTCAAGAACTAAATAAAAAATTCATTTTGCTGCACACAAAGATATCTAAGATGCTTTAGTTTTGTCCTCCTGTARACAGTAATTGAGTTGTTCCTTTGGCTTGCTTTGGTATATTGCTTGAAACAAATAAGTCCTCCCTTGAGTGATCTGCTTCCAGAAATCCTGAGCAGTGTGTGTGGTGGAGGTGGGGAGAGGGGTGTGTGAGGGTTTGGGACTGTAATTTGGGCAGGGAAAGCAGTGGGAAAGAACAAATGAATTCTGACAYTGTAAGCAAAGAGGAGGCAGTGGAGAGTGTGGCTTCAGCTGGCAGCCGTTACATTAACAGCTTGGGTACTTCAGTAATCAATTTAAAGTTGAYTTTATCATGCATGTAAAAAGCTCAGCTCTTCAAGGTATGTGGTTACAGCTCAAAGCAGTTGAAAGTCAAGAGAGATTAAGATGGTGAAGTGCAAGAAGAATGTATTAATGTTATCTTTCCYAACCTCAGAGAGAGTGATAGTGGGAGTAGATTTCTGTTGCTCATGATCCCGAATTCCCAACTAGCAGCTGAGGAGGAGCTACCTGTTACTTCTCTGCRGAAAGCCCACTCTGCATTTATCGCCTTAGACTGAACTCCTGTGTCTTTCAGCAGCGTCTGGCTCTCCAGCCAYACGAAGCATGTGTCTGGCCGTTTGCCTTTCCCTTCCAGTTGAACAGCCCAGCAGCATGAGGCTGTTCTCCTGCTCGTCTTTGCACGTTCTTCTGCCTTGAGAAGAACCTACTCTTGGGAGTGACTGAGGTTTCATCCAGAGGCAGGAGCAGTGCTCTGAAATCTGAAGCTCTACTGACAGTGACTGCAGTAATGGTATGGATAGGAAATGCGTGGAGTTGATTTTCTTGACTTTTTCTGTGCCCATATCCACTTTTTTCCTCAACCTGGAGTTAGCCTGATCCTTCCACTAGCAAGRTGGTGAGAMACAAMTSTTACAGACAAAATAACTGAAGATAKACARCAATTGTTATCACTACATAGTTGTCTGTGTCATTGTCATTTTGGTCCATCTCTTTCAGCGGATCAGAGCACCAATACATGTGTTTTGACTTCCCCACAAATCTAACGATCCAGAAGGAAACATGTTTGGAAAGGGTGAAAATGCAGAATGCAGTTAACATGGACAAGGAGGAGAAGGATGTGTGCACACATGAAGTGCACACTGGGGAACGGTCTAAAAAACGGGCTACAAAAAGATGCTGAGAGCAGGGCCATAAAAGCAGGAAAAGGCAAAGCTAYAGGCTGGAAAGAATTGCAGTTTCCCTGGAGAGAGATCTCTAACAAGCTGTGGGTAATCTCCCCAAAGGAAATGATGTTCACCATTGCAGGGKTTGCTTAAAAAGCAAGCTGGATGAGGCAGTTAGAAATAGCTCTAAGGACTAATCTTCTTCCAGCARCATGATGGTTTAATGACCTAATTGATGCTTTGGTCTCTCATGCCCACTGTTCTGTGAGTTGCTGCTTCTGGTCCTTACAAATAAGGCTTATCCAGTGGAGCAGTCTTACCAGAAACACTCCTTTGCATTTAGTGACCTGATCCACTTTGCAGACCTCATGGGGGTGAGAAAGCATCAGTGTTGCAGGAGAAGGAATGAATGCGGGGCTTGAATTGTTCCAACCCGAATCTTGCCTTGTGATTTCTCTAATGCCCAGTGTGGTTTCCTTCTCTGTCAGTCAGGATATTCTTCTGAGACCTGGCCCAAAGCAAGCTGCTCTTACAGAGCTGTGTGGTTCAGTGTAGCTCCTACTCTCTCAGCTGTTGGTTGGGTCATGCCAACTCTTTCTGCATGTTGCTCAGTGCCTTGTCAAGGCAAATATAGGCAGACAGGGTAAGATCTCTTGGCTCCTGATTACCTACTGATGTAAAACAGACAGATACTTGTGTGTTTCCTCTTTCCTTCCCCATGAACTTTCTGTGGATCACAACTTCTGAGTTTCCAAAGCTGCCTCACTTTCTGAATGCCCCATCTAGAGATGATTTGTGACTAGAGGAAAGAGGTGGCTACTTTGAGTGTTCCTGATGCCTGCAAAGGGTATTCTGTGCCCTGGAGGGGACTTCAGGATGCCCAGCCATGTGACCAGCATCTACCCTGCCCTGGGGGGAAACGCTGAGATGGCTGGAGCTGAATGCTGCAGGACAGAAACATGACTGTACTTGCACCTATCTCATTTCATCCCAGAAATTATGAAGGGCATCCTTTCCTCCTCCTGTTCTCCTTCAATGTTTTGCGTTCCCAATGCTCCTTTCCATTATCATTTGGGATGTGTGGATCATTGCTACATCTATGATGATGCTGAAATCAASTTCTCAACTGCTGTTTCCTTGTCATCCTTTTCCCTTTCTACATCTGCTTGCAAAACAGCCTGGCAATAGATGAAACTTTAAATACATTAGACATGCATTTGCATTTGAAGGAGGAAATAAAATATGCATGACTTGTCCTAATTCAGACTCCCAGACTGGTTCCAGATTSTCTGTCATTGCCCTGCTACAACTGGAATTTGACTTTTAAAACTATTTTAATTGTTGTATTTTTTTTCAGTTTTAGGTAGTGAGGTYCCTAGGGCATTCAGCAAAAGCTGCTTCATCTGGTAGAGGTGATCTCTGAATTTCATAATTTCTTTTTGGAGACTTCAGTCCTGGTCCCTGAGAGCTGCTAGACATCATTAGCCCTCCTAGCTTTGGGGGTTACATAGGCTCAGCTCCTGTGCCCTAGTCTCTTCTATGATTTTCCATGTTTTCTTTTACATGGTTATGGATGTCTGTTCCTTTGGAGCTCCTTAGCAGATGTGCATTTACTGCTGCTTATTTGACTAACACAGCCTTGACAAACATCACCTGAAGCTGCAGCCCCTGTGGCTCCCTTTGTATTTTTCCCTTCATTATTTCAGTGTTTACATGTTCTGTTCAGTATTAACTGATTGTAAAATTACCAGAAGGAAASTACAGTGAAGTAGGACAGCAGATCTTCTGTCTAGTTCAGTCTAAAAGTGAGAGTTTTGGCACTCAGGGCACAAATTTTGTCCCGAAAGGAGATTGCTGCAGTTGGTGTTCCTGCCTTATTCAAAGCAATGCTGATCCCTTGTAGAAATGTGACTGCATGGGTGAAGGCCGTGCAGATACAGGACTTGCGGGCTGAGACAGTGATAGGATTTATTAATGGGGTTTAGTGTTAAAGGGAGCTAATACTGGTGAATGAGAGATCTGTCAATATATATATACTGGAATATTAGAGGATCAGCATCCTAGTATTTGCTGAAAGAACCCCTCTAAAGTTGCTTGGAGGGGAATGGTATGTGGGCCTGGATGTGGTGAGCAGTTCCCATGTCTGTTATCTCCAAGTAACTGGGAGAGAAATTATGACTGGGAAGGAAAGGGATCCTTGATGAGGAATAGAAAAAAGCTACTGACATAAGTTAGGAAAGGTTCTGAGCACCCAGTTAGTTTGTGCCTTTACTCAGCTGCTTGTGCCTTTAGCTTCAGCTGCTAAAACTAAGAAATAGGTAGGAAGGTTTTTCAAAGGATACTCATTGCAAATCAGAAGGGAGATATCCACCGTGTTTCCTTTGGCCGCTGCCATGTGCTGAAAGCCCTTTGGAAGAGCAGATCTGCTGTTCAGCCGAAGCRAATTCTCACCGTGTTGAATAGTTATGTGTGCATAAAAATACTAATGCATAACTTGGGTATCAAACCAGCACAGTAATGTGAGCTAAACCAYACACTGTGCCTTTCGAATAGAGACCTCATCTTAGGCTAATGTGCTTTTTGCCCCTGAYCAATCTGGTTACTGAAGTTGCTCCAGCTTTTCTCCTCTCAAATACACCTTCTGCACTGCTGCTGGTTGCTTGAGCACAGGGAGGGCAGCTCCCCRTGCTCAGGTGCTGCACAACAGCTCGGATGCCACAGTATTAATCACAGATGCCACCAAGCTGAGTGAGCTTGTGCAACTGGGAGATGGTGGGAGGTAACGAAGAGGGTCTCTCTCTGCAGATGGTGCAGTGATGTGAACGTAACAATTTTGAGATATTAATTAATATTTTCTCTTAGAAGCTCATAACAACAGGCTTGCAGCACTCTCGCTTGTCAATTCTGCTAATGTCTGTGCCAGGACTTAGTGAGCAGGGTGGTGGAAATGTGATAGGTAAAGACTAAGTCAGAGCTCTAAGACCGGAGGAGGCTCCCCAGATGTATTTCCCAATGATCTTGCCATAGCTATCCTTGGAAAAAGGGGCTGTAGTGTACTTGGAGTTGGCATGATGTTTCCCATGATCCTGAGTACCTATTAAAACAAGAACAAGAARAGGCCTTATTGAAAATCAATTTTCTCCTTGCAGATCTTGAGCAATTTTGTAAGCTATAAATAAGATGAGCAATCTGGTTCTGGCAGTGAAAACAGCAGATGCCAAGCTGTAATTTCCCTTACCAGAAGAGGCTGTGGAGTTCCTTTTTTTTTTTTTTTTTTTTTTTTTTTTTTTT
>PTEX01000030.1:1900312-1933523 GCA_003342815.1 Eudromia elegans
TCATGGAAGTGGTATTTCTGTGTTGCTTATTTAATTATTTATTTTATTTTTAAGGCAATTTCAGTTATTGCACTGGTGAGCRCCTGGGTGGMTTGCAATGAATGAKGATAAAGCAGCATGTGTCACTTGCCCTCAGGCTGGTGCTCAGAAGTGCAGGACCCAGTGTGGTCACTCTGGAAGCCTMTGTAGTTCTCTCCCTGGGCACAGCATTGTTTTGGCTCCTGTTTGGTGCCATGTAGGTACCTCCATGTACTGGTTTCTTTGCATTGCAATCTGAACTCCATRTACCTGCTTCAAGTGTTCAGTGCACATTTTGTACCGGGTCTTCAGTGATCAGTGTAGTGTCAGCCTGCTGGCTGCTTTCAGTCTTGATTGGGCAATTTCCTTTGCTTGGTCAATGTTAAAAGCTTTGTGGCTGACTAATTAGAGGCCGTCTAGTCCCTGTTTGAAAGTTTTGTCTYGCATCTCAATCATAACTGAATCTCAAGGCCTAACTTTTAGCAATTACTCTAATWGCTTTTCAGTTTGAGGTCAGTTGCCTACTTCTATGCCTCGTTTTGTTTTCTGTGCTCTCCATTTACAAACATATGCCTTGTGTCCCTTGTACACATGAAGAGCATATGTAGGGTGCAGTGTTGTCAGTGCTTCTGTACTATAGCTTCATGTTTGCCTTCCTTGTCCTAGTTCACAATGGAAAAAGAGAGCAACAGGGCTGTGTGTTTACAAATGTTGATCAAACTCAATCTTGATAAGCCACTGAGATGATCCTATAAAAGAACAAAAGAGGAGAGGGTTGAGGATATCCTGAAGGCTGAGAATTGAGTGCACTGAACTCTGACTCTTTATTTGTGAGGAATCATTTTGTTTCAAGACACCTGATTTTGTTGCAAGTATAAAATGCTGGAAACCTCACAGGAGGGACCAGTTCTTTAAAGTTCTGATCTAACTCTTCAGTTTCAAGTTATATGAAAAGGAATCTCTCTCTAAACCATTTGCAGAATCTCCCTTCTATTCTGATTTATATTAAGACAAAGATATATTAAGACCAAATTAAGATTAGTTTATGACCATTAAAATGGTCACTCCTGAAGGCAGARAAATAGTTTTGGTGAGGTCTTTAGTTGGGTTTGTTTTCTGTATTTTTTGATTACCTCAAATTACACAGTACCCTGTGATGTGAAAAGGTTGGAATATTCGTATCATCTCCACTTAGTACACTTACACACACTCACTGTGTGTACTTACACACTTTGTAACAAGCCCCTGTCCTTGCAACRGTTCCATCACCCACTTCTCTCTATGGACTCCTGTGGTTGTTCCTGGAGCTTGGTGAGTCCAGCTGGAGAGCCCAGCTGGTGCTTGAATTCCTTTGGAGAAATTGCAGTGATTTTTGGATCCACCAGCTTTCAATTGCTCTTAATGGTCAGATGGGAGGAGTAAAGGGCAAATAGTGAGGAGGGTGCAGAGCTGGTGGGAGAGGTCCTTTGCCTCCTGTTGCTGAGGTTGCCTTAATTAAAGGGTAAGGAGTTGCCCCACCTGCTCCTTAAACACATTGAAACCAGATGTTTCCATGTCAAAAATATTTCATTCCCCTCATGGCCTTCTCTGTGTATTGGTCTGCTCAATTAGTGGTGCATGGCATGCATGTGTTTTTACAAACCTATGTGGTTCTTTTGACGTTTAAGGACTAGACAGTGCACACGAAACGGATCCTTTTAAAGCTGGTCTTCGGTATACAGATCCCTCAGACTTTTTCCAAATACTCAGAGCATCTACAAAGCCTCCTGCTCTTTTCCCATTTTGTAAAATATTGTAGCCCCAGAAAAATACTTAGGTTCCTGTAATTGCTGAGCCCCTGACCAGGCTGCCACTAGCAGCTACAAAAGAAGAATGACAAAGAATTCTTTTTTTCAAAGTGTTGACATCAAATTCCAGACTTCAAAAGAAACGAAACAAATGAAATTTTTTGAAGAAATGTGAAGATCCTCTCTCTAAAAGATGGCTTATTTTTGGTCACCTTTAAAGCTCTGTTTCATTTGCCCTGGGTGATAGTGGGGATGTGTCCCTGAAATGTGCTTGTATCTAATGGGTTGCAGCTTGAACTGAATGTTTTAAGAAGGGCAATCAAGCTTTCRTGCTGAGCACTGCTGTGCCTGTTGATCAGAGCACAAGGGCTGGGGTCTAACCTGCTGCCTGCCTTGCTGATAGCACTGCCAGGGTGATTCTCTTGTGCTGTCACTTTGTGCCTTGGTCTTCCCCTTGTGATGTTGGGCTCTGATTTGCCATTTTTCAAGCCAGTTTCCAGAGGCACTTCCTGCACTCCTCTGGCTTATTTGCATTATCCAGGGCTTGATGTTTTAGAGGATTAATATGATTTCAAACAGGAATGGACAAAACATTTAAAGAAAGTGCAGCRTGTGCCCGGTTACTCCCTTCCCCTTCTTTCCTATGTTTCCTTGCTGCASAGGCTGCTCGCTTGGCAATGCATGCTCGTGGAGGGAAGGGGACTGGATGTTTYTGCTCTGAAGTGTCGAGCTCTGCCCCCAAACTAAAGCAGAATGTCCTGCAGCTCTTAGCACTACAAAGGCTGTGACATCTCTGACTGCAGGGAAGCCTRCAGGCACCTTGGCATGACTTGGTAGGGAGGACCCTGCATAGGTAAAGCTCTTTGTGACTTGCTAAGTATTTCTGCCTTGAGCTCAGAGCACCAAATTCCAGTAGAATTTCAGTACCTCTTTGTGGGTATCTTTGAAAGTCACAGGTTCGGTGACCTGCTGGGCAGCTTTGATTATCCAGCTTGATTCTTCCTGCACTACTTCTATTTTTTTTTAAATAAATCAGACTGATGCTTAGCAGAAATCAAATATACAATTTCTTGACAAAGACATAATGAGTGATTTAAACTTTTTTCTTGACTTGAAAAACATCTCATTTTTAAATGTAGACAACCTTTGTCTAAACACACGCTCACAAAAAATACACGTGGCAGGAATTTAGCTAGTCTTCATYGGAGTCCTATAATTCTTGTGTGCTGTTCAGCCATTTCAGATTGGCCTGTGGAGGGACTGTTAGTTCATGCTTTGCTCACAGTTTGGTCAGTGCTCGAGGTCTTAAAGGCTGTTTTGGTTTGAGGAAGGTGAAGAAAGTGCTCTTAGGACCAATGCTGGCTTGATAGAGCTGTGTTCATTTACAGCAGCTGTGTGCAAACCCTTCTTTCAGCCCAGCTGAGGGTTTACCCTCTTGGCTATTTCTATTTTGCCTGTATGTTCTCCTTGTTTTCCCTCTTTCTGCTTCTTATTTTACTCCCCATTGTTCCTACCGTGGTGGCATCTGGTTTCTATGTATCTGTCTCCATGCTTGCTTGCCCATCCTCCTATGCCTGAGTATGCAATCAACCACGTTCTTGGATTATGATGCATTTCAGTCTCACAAGATACAGGAACGTTTCATGGTTCCTTTGTTCTACCCGAGTGCAAGGATGCTGCCCTATTTGATTTCGTCTGGGAAGTGGTGTGATTGCCTCGACAGCAGTATAAAGACAGCAGTGCACCCGAGGATCGCTTTATTTGGGCTTTGGCATTTAGAAAGTGATGCTATTTCCACGGTTCTGCTGAGGCAGTGTGTCCAAAGTATTCCTTTCCCCTGACTCAATGCACTTTGTCTTGTCTGCTTCCACCCTTGCTCTGCATGTTGTCAAAACGCAATGAACAGTACACAGCTCCCAGCAGAACGCAGGACAGTTTTGTTGTCATGAGAGCTGTGAAGCAACACAAAGATTGAGTTGCACAACTAGAGCCATTGCCAGCTGCTTGACTGGTTCCTGACAGCTTGCTTAGGAGAGGAATGCGTTTATTGAGACATATTAAGCTCTTCATCCCCACCTCCCTCTCCATCCTTTAAAAGGACGGTCCCCTTGGCTCCAGGAAGGCAGCAATGTAGAGTGTTTGGTGTAYACGAGCTGGGTACTTGCCTCAGCTGTCCTGCTGAGAGCAGCAGAGCCGCTCGGCTGCCTTTCCCTTGTGCTCACATCCCACCTCTCAGGGTTCCCTTGTGAATTCCTGGTATCTGGAGGTTTGGAGCGGAGGCTCTGCCATGTTATACCTGCCACTGCCGGGCTGCCTGTAGCTGCACTGTGGTGTTTGTGCAGAATGTGAGTGGTCTCGGGCATCTTTACAGGGACTGTATCCTAAACTGGTGCAAGTGTTCCAGAGTCACTGGCTCTACCTGATTTATAAAAAGAGGATCTAGCTCATTCTGTCCTCTGAGGACATTTCTAGCACAGCAAACATTTAGTGCACAGCACATTTGCACAGGAGTCCCCAGATTGCTTCATCAGCGCCAGTCATATCCTAAAAACAAACTTGTCTCCTCTTTTTAACTGACAGACCTGCTATAACACAAGCCCCCTGGTGCTCTTGGTAAGCTCAATCTTCTGCTCAGGGTGATTTTTCATTCCCTCTGCACTCTGATAGCCCCCTGTCAAGGCTGAAGCCACCTTCCCTTGGGACAGGTTTCACCTTTGCTCAGCTGAGCGTGTGTGGGAGGGATACACAGGAGCACATGGAGAGCAATTTGGAGGAGTAAATTTCCTGCTGCCTTTGGAGGCCGTTAAGTCGAGTGGTTATAGAGCAAAGATGGGAATTGTGACAAATATGCTGTGCATGGGTAGTATGGTAGGTGCTCTAGTTTGATAGATCTATCAGATTTTTACACAACGTGTCGGTTGTTAAGAATTTTAATAATAGTTTAATAATTTTCCTACTTGCTTGGCACTGACTGAGAGACAGGGAGGCCAATTTGGCTGTGTAACCTGTCTGCAATGACACAAATAGGCCATGAGACACAGTGAAGTTAAATGCTACGGGGCACTGGCCAGATCTCTGTGTGTCTCCTCCCCAGCAAATGAGTTTTAATTCAGGCAGTTTGCTATTGGCTGTTGTGCTGTGCTTGACCTATAGAATCTGGCAGCCTATAGAAATGAAGGTCTTTGCTCTGAAGCCTGAAGCTGGATTCAGTGGGAACGGTCTTATGGAGATACTGTGGGAGCTACCATCACTTTTGAGCATTTAAAACTTTCTTTACCCAGGTGCAATGGTGAAGTCAGGCTTTCTAGACCTCTGTTTTGCTGCTTACCTTGCGTGGCAAAGCCAAATAGGTGATTTTATGCATGGCCTGGCGGGCTTAATTGGTTTGACTTTCTGGGGTTCTCAGAATATCTTACAGACATGATTCAATTCATTTTGACCTGTGAGATGCGTAACTATTTGGTCACACTTGGAAGAAGTATCGCAGGCAGTCAGAGATGGCATTTAGGGAGAACTGATGGTGAAATGGTTAATATTGCTCACCTGTGATGAGCAGGGGTGGTGCTGTGTGTGCAAACGTGCCCTGTGCTACTCCTGGAAATCTGCAGAAATCAGTTGCTAGTGTTGCTCAATCTATTTTATACAAAATTCCCAAGCAATTTAACAGATGTGCAAATAAACATGACAATATAATCAAATTTAATAAAATAATTTTAATTTAGATTTTAATTTGGTATTTAAGCTTATAGCATTTATTACAAATATCACAAATATCTCTGCTCTAACATTGGAGAGAAACTTTCTATCAATTATTTTGTCACTCTTTACGTTTCCATTTTCAAGCAGTTCATAAACAATTTGCTTTAATGAACTGGTTACCAAAACGTTATCTCCCCCTCCAGCAGGGCAATAGGGCCCCTTCCAGACCTATGAGTAGCCAGCTGTAACACACCCTGTTGTGCCCCCAATATGCTTGAGCCATCCCCGGCTCAGTTAAAAGTTTACTAGCACTTAGACCCCTTAGCGAAGATGTCAACTGGAACCTGGTTCCTGTTTCTTTATAGCCAGACTCCTCCCTAAGCTGTGATTTTTTCCCCATATTCATTTTGGGGTGATCATATTAACTATTTACAAAAGGTTTTGAAAATTGCTTCTTACCAGTGAGTGGCTTATGGAGGAAAAAAAAAAAATCAGAGTGGGAAACTTGATCTCTAAAGTTCTTGACTGATTCGCTTCTAAGTGGGAATTTCTGTATATGTGTCAACAACCAGGTTTATTTCCTTATTCCCATCTTCTGTATATGGAAAAACTGAAGTTCACAAAGAGAAAATAATTGCCCTGGAACACTTGAAGTCAGTGATAGAGCAGACATCAGCTGCTAGCTAAGAGCTGCTAGCTAAGAACTTTCCATGCGACTTCCCTGTGAACTTACCATGCTTTTAAACATGGACCAGTAAGACTGCTCTAAGCTTAACATGTCCTTTCCTTTCTCCATTACACGTGTCCTTCCACTGTGTACAATTGTCAGTGTGGACTCCCCCGGCAGCTGCTGTATTTGGAGAATGACACTTTCAAAACCCAGCCTCTAAATTCATGTCTGCAGCTGCCCTCGGAAGTGATGCGCAGGGCAGGGTTCTGGGCTCTCAAACTAGGTTGCTTGTCACAAGCCTTTGAGTGTTTGTGTTTGTATCCCTGTTCTCCCAGAATCCGTGTTTACTTTGAAGGAGTTGTCCCAGGAGCAGCAGCAGGGATGCAGCCTGCTCTCCAGGGTGCTTATGCCTTTTCTTTTTCCATTTCTATCCAGTGGCTGGGGCTAGAGAGAGGAGTGAATTTTGAAGGTCTAGCAGAGAGCCCTTCCTTCAGAGCAGACATGAATTTGGGAATCTGTTTTCTGTCCCAGGGTATTGACACTCTTCTGAGGAAGTTAATGTGTTTGAAGCTCCCACTGGTTTGTGAAACTGATCTGAAAATGTCCAGATAATTCAAAAGCTTTAGGGCAGGTKGGGGTGACAGCCAGCCAGCAAGGGTGCATGTAGGCTTGGAGCGACAGCTGAATACCTGTGTCCCCTGAGGGATTTGCACATCCGAATAACCATGTTAGAGGGCACGGGAGGGGTTGAATAATGCCATTAAACTGTACTGCATGTAGTGAGATTTGCATGCAGAGGTTGTTTCCCAAGCTAGGGAAGTTTCTTCTCTAGCTGCCTGTTGGTATGTGTACTTGGAGATAAGGGAGTTTTCCGCAGATGTCCTTGCTGGATGGTTGGGTTGCTGCAGTGCGTATACTCCAGAGATGTTACAATAAATTAAACTAAATCCTGAGAGCCTCTGCCTGCTGAAGGGCTGTGATGGGAAGGAACGATAGGGCCTTGCTGTCTGGGGAGTGATGGGGACCTTAGCAGTCTGAGGAGCTGATGTTCCAGAGCGCAGCCTGGGCACCCCAAGAAGAGAAACTCTTCCCTGAGTTTCCCTTATGTGCATCTCTTTGAGAATCATTTCTCCAAATTCTCATCTCTCAGAGTGCTTGTCCATTCCCTATTTACTGGTTGGGGAATGGACTAAATTTCTGTCAACTAGTCATTGCTTTTTTGTTTTCCAATCTCTTTCCAAATGCATTATTTTAAAGAGGGTCCTGTCTCTCTAATCATCCATCATTGCATTACAGCAATACAACTGTTAWTCAGACGTTTAACCAGTGGAAGCAGTTTACCACCCCTTCTCCCCCACACATATAATGTTTATGTTGGCAGGATAAACAACCTGGTTTGTGTTCTCCGGTTGCTCCAAACCTCCCTCCGTGGGCTTTCCCCTCTGCCAGGCTGCTGGTGTTCACCTGCATGTGCATCATCGTCATCATCATCATCTTTTCACTTTCTACTTAAGCAGAATCATTTTACTAGCAGCACTGAGATTTGGTCTGCTTTACCCTCAAACAGGGCCAGCATTTATTGAAAGAAAAAATCAAGCAGAATAAAAGCAACRTGTTCATCCTCAGAGAGCAGAGATGGTTGGCAAAGCTGTTTTGTTTGGCACCGA
Organism: Eudromia elegans; assembly: GCA_003342815.1. NCBI lineage: Eukaryota > Metazoa > Chordata > Aves > Tinamiformes > Tinamidae > Eudromia > Eudromia elegans. Next base: position 1,908,154 of record PTEX01000030.1, read on the forward strand.
GTGTCCTCCTGCYTGCCACCAGCCTGTACCCTGCCTAGAAATACCCGTCCTGCTCGTCTGTTTCACCCTGATTTGGCCCTGGGGCTCCATTTGGAGTGATGCTGCTGGAATATCAGACACTGCTTTTGAGCCTGGGAGACCACCCTCCTGCTTGAAAGGGCTCTTATTCCCAGCCCTTGCTGGGCCTGCTCTTTGCTGCCAGATGTGCATAGGCATGCAGCTCACCACRGAGATCTGTTTACAAATCCAGCGCTCACTGCTTGTTGTCCTCCMTGTAAATGTCTTCTGAACTGCTTTYTTTGGTGCATCTCAGAAATTACMTGCTTCAAAAGATTCAGAGGACGAGTSTCTCCTAACTAAAAGGGTGTTGCTTCCAGTGGTGAACAGTCCAGCTCCCCACCTTGTATCCAACAAGTAGTAAATCAAGAAGTAAATACTACTTCTTGATGGCAAAAGCAGAAGCTTTTGTGATGGCACGCTGCAGACCTGCTACTCGTTCCTTTCCTTTGCAAATGATCTCTTGGCTATGACAAGCGTGTGTTGCTTCTTGCCCTCTGAGAACACAGCCTTTGATGAGCTACCAATGCAGCCATGGGAGTCCTGCAGTAACTGTGGGTTTTTCTGAAGTTGAACATAGCGACAGAGCTGAATAGAAGGCAATGGTGGTTCAGATGATGATTGGAAATCAAGCAGACACACAGGACTACAGATTATATGCTAATGTTTGTATTGGAGCTCCTCGCTGATACTGCGTCCTGGCAGAATAATTCCATACTGGATGCAGTCCTACTGGTAGGGATGGGTTTGTACTGAATGTACAAAGCCTTTTGAAATCCAGAAGTGTTTGTCCAGCAGGGCAGTATTTYCTCTACAGGCTTCTGCTGCTCTTGCTAGGCCTGTCTGTGGGACTGGGGAGCCATTCCCTGCTCAACTGCAGGTAGTGCAGCTCTGCCTTTGGGGACCTGCTAAGCAGACCAGTTGCATTGAAGAACCTTGATGGTCACCCWGCCTGGTCGGGCCATATTGATTTACTGATGGTGCGCTGCTCCATTATCTTCTCGTGCTGGGATGTGATGGTCTCTAGATGTGGTAGATTTCAGCTTGTCAAAGGAAGCACATAGCAAAGAAAGAATGYATGTTATTCTGTGAAATATGCTTAGGAACATAGTAATATGCTGTGAATTTATAATATGCTTAGGCACATAAGCAGTTGCTAATGCACTTAGTGGTTGCAGGTCTACAAGCAAAATGATGCTGAAGCATAAAAATCTTATGGTCTAGAACAGAACTGGGGGTCTATATGCAACTACAGTTTAGTAGACAACACATGCACGTAGTTGAATTATCTTCTAGGAGAGGAATTACTTGTTGACACTTTATGACTATTTTAAAATTGTCACGCAGGAAGGAAATATATATCTATATATTTACACATGCCACATTTTATGAAATATTCTACAACAGATTTTTGAAAATGACAAAAAAGAGGATTCTGCTTCTACTAACCYTCTCTTCACTCTTTCTATTCTCCTCTACTGATCTCTTTATCCTTCTATATGTTCTTTTAGGCCAGGACAGGAACYTGTGCACAATTTATTTTAGTATATATTATATTTATGGCTCCTGTGCTGCCAAAAAATGAGCACATTGCTTGTTCAGAAAATTATTCTGTAAGTATAATCTTTCCGGAAGCCTTTTATAACTCTTTTGACCTGCCTGGCTTTTCTGGTTCCTCGCTTGCTAGCTATGCATGAGCAAAAGGGAGCACCAGAGAGTCCTCTATGTCCCTGAGGGAATAGAAAATGGATGAGTGGTTTGTTTRAGGAGAGAGGAAATTGAACCATAACCAGAAGGAACTGCCCGAATGRGGAGTTAAGGGCTGTTTATGGCTGGCACTCTTCTCATCTTAGTGACCTGGGCCAGATGATGRTTGTGCTCCCATCTGCCCTAAAAGTCTGCTTTAAGATCTGTTAAAAGCTTTGCTTTGAATCCTGAGCTGAGAGGTAGAGGGCTGACATATGGAGGGGTACCTTCTCGGGTTAGTACTACTGCACTTAGGGCATTTTAAACCAGGGAGAACTCCGTGGGAAAGTGCTGCTCTCTGTGAAGTCCTTCATGCAGCCGTCTGGAGGAAGTGCTGAAGTGAGGCAAAACTCTCTGTCTTTGGCTATGATGCTGGGCCTGTGGTTGAGATGATGAGCCCTGTTCTTTCCCTGTGTGAARGATGTGGGTGCTTGCGGTTGATGAGGATTTTGCATGTGGTAAACAGTGGCCGGTTTGTTGTCCTGCCAACATCTTCTGTATCAGGGTGTGATTTCCTCAGCGGKGCCCATTGACAGAAGGATACTTTACACCTTGGGGCAATTATGTGCTGGGCATTTGGAAGGTTTGTCTCACACCTGACCAAGTGGGGAGAGAAATGCTGACTGGCAAAAATGACAAAGTATATGGGCACTGGGCTGGTGGTCACAAAACCCAACAGCGTCATGGGCTGCGAAGGAAGGGAGRTGCATCAGGAGCCCTTCCGTGGGTAAACACTGGTGCTCTGGGTGTCCCTGCTTGAGCAGGGGGTTGGACTGGATGATCTCCAGAGGTCCCTTCCACCCTCAGCCCTTCTGTGATTCTGTGTGGGGTGAAGAGTGCCACAGACCTGGGGGTATTAACATATTTATGTTGCTCTGCAGACCAAGGAAGCAAAACTGATGTGTCAAAGCTACTTACCTATTGCTTACGTTCTGTGTAATCAGCCAGAAAACTGTCTTAGGAATTCTTGTTTTACTTTTATGTTAAGAACAAAAATCCTGTTTGCAGCAATGATACAGAAATAGGGAAGAGGAAAAATAAAAGGAATAATTCCCTTAAAAAACTGTCTTAATGAGGGAAAGAACAAGGATGAAGGAGGATGCAACAGAATTTAATYAGAAGTAACCAAACTTGTGAMACAAAGKGYGTAGAAAATCAAGAAGCTTCTCAATAAGGCTGCCTGAAGGCTGCTCCTGTGTGCTGAGAGTTGARGGTTGCAGTGYRRTCAGTGTGGGGCCTCTAGCAGGTTYTGTYTGGAAGCTGGTGACTCCTCAGGAACGTTTGTCACTATTAATGTGCCACAGGGCCCAGCCTCTTTCCCCAACACGTGTAGGCATCCTGTCTGTGCAACACCAAGGAGCTCTCAAGTGTTATAGCAGGATGCTCTGCCTTTCAGCTGCTTTGGTCCTGGACAGAAGGCTTAGGGATGGAGACAATTTCATGCATTTACTATGTACTGCTGTAGAGGGGGAGTGTATAGATGTCTTTACCTTTGCTTTGGAAGTTTGTAGTTGTGAGCCCTTGCCTAGGAGGCAACATCTGGATGYCCACAGTCATGTGGCCGTGTCAGGCCAGCCACTGAGTGCCACTGCCATGAGCACTTGTGGGTTGAGCTGCTGCTTTGTGCTGGCCCGGGAGGGTGGGTGTCCACCCTGCCCTTCTGCTGTGCGGTGTCCAGTGCGCTCTGCAGGCTTGGTGCTGTGGTTGMTGTGCTGGTGCTCCTGACCTGGTGCGGTGCAGCCTGCATGGCATGAAGTTTGTGGGTCAGCTGGGGCATCCTGCTGCATTTTTAGATGGGGGAGCCCCAAACTGAGCTCTTTAGCAGGAGGGCAGATCATCAGGATTGATGCCCCATCTTCAGAGGAACCTGAGTGCTGAACCAGCTGCTCCTTTGATGCTTACCAACAYGTTCTGTTCTCTGCGGTCCTAAGCACACTGATGTGTGCAGAATTAAGTGRCTGTTTTTAGSTRGGTCGCAGCAGCTCACACAGCATGYTGGGCTCRTGATTGCACTGTGGCCTACCGTGAGCCTGAGAGAGGAATTAGCTTTGCTGTAGTTCTCTCTTCACTGCTCTGCCATCACCGTTGCCTTGCCAAGGTTGCCTGCCTGCTCCTCAGAGCTAGGGCCAGTCAAGCTTTATTTTTCTCACTATCTGTATTGACCCTCAGTTAACTTTTTTTTTTCAGTGAATGAAACATAACTTTTAATCTTTGGGAATATCAGTCTCATTGTTCAAGTTTTCATCTTTCTTCCTGATCCTTTCCAGTGACTTTGGGGAAAGGTGAGGAGGAGACTAGTGCGTGAATGGTGGATCACCTCTTTTCTATGTAGTTAGGAGGTATGCAAGGGGCAGTTGATTGCATTCTGTGAAGATACTTCTAATGAAGACAACTTTACCAGCAAGAAAGCTCTGCAGTGTGCTGAGTTCTCCCTTTCGGCTGTTGTACGTGTTTTTATTGCTCTTTTTTTATTTATTTCTTCCCCACCCCCGTCACACACAAACCTTGGAGTGAACTGGACAAAGATTATATAAGGCTCCTACGAGGTCAAACCCATTGCAGATACTTAGAGAGGTCCCTGCAGCACAAATTGCTGGACGGGTGTTGTAAGAGCTGGCCTATAAAGGATTCCAGTAGAGCGTTTACTCTAAAAGCTTTTCAAATTGATTCTGAGCTAACTTGGAGCAGGGTATAGAAGGGAGGAATAAGCCTGAATTTAGTTTTATATGATGAGGGTCTTCAGGTTGCTTTGGCATTTTAAATGTCTCTAACACTCTAAGTGATGATCACTAATAGAACACTGAGAGCCTCCTGTCCTTAGAGCCTCTCTAGCACTGCTGATAAAAGATTGAGTATCTTGGTGGACCAACTGGTGGGAAGAAGTAAATCTTTCATTACACAGAATGAAGCAAAAACTAAAGTRTTTTCAGAAGTTTTCGGAAAGTAATACTTTGGAACATCGTTAAGCTATCTGGAACTGGTATCTTTGATATATATTTCCTAATTCAAAGAAATTAGATGCAAATACATATATGAARAGTTTACCAAATAATGTAAGTTATGCCTTTATTTGGTTAACTAAATATCACAGTATCTGGACAATCTTTTGCTTGCGACTGTGATTTCAAATCTGGGGAATCCAACTGCCAGACTTGTGAACAACGGAAAATGGTTATCAGGGAATTAAGAAGTAGGCAGAAATAACTAATTTTCTTTTCTTTATTCTGCTGAGGCCAACCTTCAGAAGCAAATCTGTCCTTCTCATTGGGAGAGGAGATAAACATGTTAATTTTCTGCTTTTTTGATGGCATAGATGACTTTACTACTGATAAAGAAAAYCTCATAATCTTTCTAGAGGTAGAACTATGGGACATAGGAATGTTATTTAAATCAGTGACAAATCCTTGGGCACMTGGCAAGTTATTTTTTAGAGAAGCATGGGATCCTGTGAACATGTGGTGTTTCTATCTCCTCTCTAAGGCAAACAGATGCAATTGCAGCAGTGGTATGTGTGGTGTGGGGCTGCTTGTTGAACCTAGTCATGATGTGATTCTTTAAGTGATTTTCCTGCACTGCACTGGTCTGGGGRCAGTGCTATTTATTCCCAAAGCTCAGGCTGTTGGTGCAGGAGCTTTATTAGGAATTGCTTCCTAGAAAGCTTTCAGAGCTGGGAGATGTCAACATTCCCAGCAGAAATACAGTCCATGCTGGTTCTCTGTAAGACTCTTCCTCATTATACCTGACCACTTTTCAGACTAATGAGCCATGGGTTTGTATTTGGTCTACATTTATTCTGTGACTGATATTCCCTGTCACTGAAAGGGGAAGGCTGCGATCTAGTAACTCTACCTGGTTCAGAGTATGGGACAAAACAGAGGTGTTTTGTTGTCAGGGTTTACATGGAGACAGGATTTCAATTGAAATGGCAAGGTGCTTTGCTCTCTGGGATGAAAGGTGTCTTCAGGAACCTAATCTCCCTCTTCTCCCCCTGCAGCTTAGTTCACCCCAAGGAGATGTTGGAGAAGACAACTGAAGAGTGCTGCTGCTCTCCTGTTTGTGCTGCGGGGAATTTTTCATCAGAGAGCGAGTTGCAGATACTGATSCCCCAGAACAGGTAGGACCTTTTGTGTTCTCACCATCCTAACAGGACCAGAGTGCTGTGGGACCTATGCACTGAGATCTATAAGTAAGGCTCTTTTTTGATGAAGACCAGTTAAGTGAAATCACATATTAGAAACTTGTTTGCAAGCTGCTGTGCCTTTAGTGAAAGGGTGCACTGGAGCAAAACTAACCCAGGTTATAAAGATGCTTTCCTTCTTGGGCGACMGCAGCCGGAACCCATGGCTTCAAGGTAACCTGTAACTTGTGTTGCATATGTGATATCCTGTGTTATAAGTATTGYATGTGGAACATCCTAGGTGACTTGTGATAATATGCTATCACCATTTGGAAGCTCTGTTTCACCCACACCTTGAAGTCCAGTTTAGACCAAACAATCTGATTCTGCCCTGCTTCCTGACTTCTGCATCACTCTGTAGTGAGTAGGAGTAATTATCCTAGACGCTGTGCAATGTGCCTTGGAARGTGTTTTCCCACGAGTATGGTAGCACAGCCAAAAAGAAACTTTTGGGGAAACAATTGACAACTGGATCCAGTTTCTGGGAAAATGGTTTTAAGGTGGAGGTCGTTTTCTTTAAAGTGAGGCTTTCTAATGGTGTTTTTGTCCCTTTTTGACTTGACAAAAGGCCATTTCTAATTTGAATGAGCACATGTGCTATATCAGCACAGCTCAGAAGATGGTGAACCACCCTAAGAGTTCAAAGAGGTAGAACCTGTTGTGGGAAGAGTAGAATCTGTTGTGGAAAGAGGGACATTTTCAAAGCTGTCATCAATGCTGAAGATGTGAGGCTGCATCYCAGTATCTTTACATAGTCCATGGAGGGACGTACTTGCTTCAAGAGATGATGCAGATTGCCTTAATTCAGTATCTACAGTAGACAGCAGCAGAATGTCAACCCCAATGAGTCTGACTCGTTCTTTTTTTAGTTTTTGTGCCTGATTTTCTAGGTGCCCTTTAGTTTCTTCTGACTCTGCTTAAAGATGTCATCTGATTGCTAGGGCTACCTCCAATCCCTTCACTCTTGTGTGTGCGTGGAGCTCTTCCACCCTGATTTGTTCCTCCCACCCACCCCTTTGTATGGAACGGGGCGTGCAGCCYCCAGTACAGTGTGCCCAAAAAAAGGATTRTGCAGTTGTAAGGTGCTTGTCACCATAACACCTCGCTCACAGCAGGGAGATGACTCACTTGGYTGGGATGTGTCATTAAMTGGATGATGATATTTTCAAAYGTGGTGGGATTTGGGATTGATGGAGAGAGAGGAGGAAATGGGCTGTGACAGAACAGTGGGGAACATCAGACTTTGCAATAATCTGAACCTTTTAGTTGAAGAATTATGCGATTTAGAGAAGTACAATAACCCAGTCACCTGAGTGCATTGTGGGCTGGTCTGTTCTTTCTTTTTTGGGGAAAGGGAAGGCTTGTCTAATAGTTACAGTTTTTGTGTATGACTTGAGGGATCCAAGTTCARATACATGTACTGCTATAAGTTTCTGGGATATATCCCTTAATGTCTCTGAGCCCAGCTCCGAAATGAGGGTGGTAGCAGTGCCCCCCTCATGAGACCATAGGAAGATGTCAAGGACTAGATAGATTGATGGCACCTCTTTGATCCATCAGTGTTTGTGAAGCACTTGGAGCTCTTTTGATGGGTGATGCTAGAAAAGTACGGTGTTATTTTAGCAATTCCAGAGGACAAAATCCATTCRCTGCTTGTGCTGTCATAGTCTGAGCTAAAAGTAAAACTCTTGCATTTAGGCAGTGTGTAGCCATGAGTCCATCAGCACTAACATGGAAATAAATGCGTGGAGGTAGCTTGTTTTGGAAGGACAAGCTACTTCAGTGCTTCAGGTTTTATAGTTGATGAGGAGAACACAGATGCTATCAAACCCCCCCAGGTTAGCTTGGGGGACTTTGCGTAGGGGGTACTTTGAATGTATGAGAGATTTTCACTCCCAGATATAAATCTTGTATTTATTCTTCACAGCACTGGGCAGCTTCATTAACAATTAGAGARCAACTAGGAACAGGAATTCTAATTGGGTCCATCACAGACTTTCTCTATGACTGTGGGGAAGTCACTTGGACGTARTGAACCTTATGTTATCAGAAAACTGGAAATAGCCTTATTCTGCCTTAGCAGTCCTAGATGGTAAATAATATTCATTTGTCAAATAACACTTAGGTATAATCCAGTTGTCTGGGACATGAGAGAGCGTCTTGTTGCCTGAAACAAAGTTCCTGGCTCCTTCAGAGACTTTGTGGGACTGCTTGGTGGTGTCAGTAGTAGTCTCCATATTGAGTAGTCCCACCAGAAATTCTGCTGGCAGGTTCACTRTGGTGGGCCCTTCTGTCATGCATTTCTGCTGTGTGCCATTAAACCAGCTGCCATATTCCACCCCAGAGGTGCTGCCTGCTGTGACTGGTAAATCTTTTTCACAGGAAATGAGTGCATGAGATTTGTGTTTTGAGGATTCTTTTGGAAGAAGCAAACTTATATAAAAGGATGAAAGGGCATTCTCTTTAGATAGGAAGAGACTAAATATGTTGTTTGGCAGAGCTGTAATCAMATATTTGGTGCTTCATGAACAGATGGTAATGATAAATGTTGGAAGAGTGTTGCTACTGGACATACATTTCAAGCCAGCAGTTGGAAATGTGGATTTGACTGGAGTTAAGGGGCCGGAAGTGTAAAAGCAAAAGTGTGGAATGAATCTTTTATGGCACGAAGTTCAAGTTTATCCTATTGCAGGCATTAACCCTTTMATTATCTTATTAAATTGACTTTAAAGCAAGGTAGAGATCACTGTTATCAGAAAAACTKTTGCATAGTCCCACTTTTATAGTAGTTAATCTTTTTTTTTTTTGTTGTTCAGCCTAATCACCAGTGTACCTTAGTTTTTTTAGTGTTAATCTCTTAAGATTTGTATGAACCATAGAATGCTTAAGGTTGGAAGGGACCTCTAGAGATCTAGTCCAACCCCCCCTGCACCTGCAGGGTCACCTAGARCACATGGCACAGGGTGGCATCCAAGCAGGTTTTGAAGATATCCAGAGAAGAAGATTGCACAACCTGTTCCAGGCTCTGACACCCTCACTGTTAAGGGATTTTTCCTTAAGTTCCTTTTTGGGATGCTTCAGTTTGTGGCCGTTACCTCTAGTATGGACAACTTCTCTTTTTCGCTTTCTAATCTTCCTGTTAGCCTCATTTTCTACCTCTTCTAATTTTAACTGATATTTGTAAATACAGATGAAAAGAACTATTCGCTTTATTCCAAAGGAGAATTAATGTGATGGTCTAGCTGCTCAATGGCACTCTCTGTTACTGGAAATACCTTGTGCAGTTATGGTTTTTTCTTTTCTTTTTTCCTTCTTTTTATTTTTCCTCCTATGGCTGTGTTCTGTTGCTGCTGTCTMCTGAGTAACTAATACAACACATTCTGTCTTTTATGACAACCTCCTGGCTTACATTTACAAGTCTTATTAGTCCCTAAGTGCTTGACTCACTGTGATCCTCCTGCATGCTCGTGATGCTTCCTACCTTCCTGCCGTTTGCTTTTGGCAGATTTCCTTCATTGTAATCTCATGTTTAGAAACACAGAGCAAGACATGTTCACCCACTAACTGGTCTGCCTGGTGGCTTTCCCCCATCCTCATACTTCCYTGTTCAACACTGCCTATTTCCATTTTTCCCATTACCAATTCTTGCAATTCCTGCCCTAACCTCCTCTTTTCCATCTTGACTAATAATTTCCAATGCAACACTGCACCAGCTGTGTTACTGGAGTCCCAATAGATGAGATCTACTGTTCCTTTGCAGAGGAAGTAGTTACCTTGTCAAACACAACCACTGTGTTATTCTAGATCTAGCTTTGGGAAAGTRTCTTCAACTTATCTCTATCCCTTTAATTATTTTTTCCTTCAGAAAAAGATGATAATATCCTGCATATGGGATAGATTAACTGGCCTATAGATACCTAGATCATTTTTTTTAATCCCCTTCTAGCAGGTAGTATGGAGGTTTTTCTTCCATCACAGGGTGCTGCTGTTCCTAATTGACAAACCCGTTAAAAATCCTTGCAGCTAAATCTGTGGGCTCTTGTGTGGATTGCCTGGGCTGTGACTGGCACATGCAGTACATGTGGTTCTTCCTCTTGTTTTTTTCTATGGGAAAAGAGTATGTGTGCAAGCTTCAAAACATTATCCCTATTTGGATCGCTATTATCTTTAGGAAAAACTGAGCCTATTTATTCTTTTTTTGAGCTCCTTCCTCAATCACTGTAAATGTTTTCTTCATATTTCTCCTGGCCCCAGGCCTTCCTTTCTTGTTTCCTTTTAAAGATTAAAAAAACACTTCTTGTGAAGTCCTTGGTTTTCATCTCTYTTGCCAAATCTAACCCAGTTTGACTTTGGACAGTTCTTGCTTTATGTTACTATATGCTCAGCCCTGAGGATCATCATGGCTTCTTGTGTCCTCCTTGAAGTACCTTGTCATCAAGCTGTATTCTGAAGCTTTCCCTATGAGCCTGTCTTTTCTCTTTCCTGGGATACATATTCCAGGTAATCCTTTTTTTTTTTTTTTTTTTTGTTGCCTTTAACTTAAAGAGTAGTAAATACCAAATCTGATAGAGATTCAAGTTCTTGAACTCTCTTGCTCTGGTAATTTCACTTAATTTCTCCAAGTAATATAAAGAAGTATGTGTGTGTTGAAGAAAAATCTGCACTGACCCAGCAGCAAGTGTTGTRAAATCCAGGTAGACCATTTTCTGTTGTGTATCAAATTCAGCAGAACTGTGGAAGCCTTTTGTGTGCTCAGAAAGGTAGAGAGGGAGATAATTTGAGGAGGTGACACAAAAATGAGGATGGGAAGATGTATTCAGTTTCCCTGGGAGTTTCCTTGCAGCAATATGAAACAATTACTTTAAAGCAAGGATTTCTTGCAAGCTTCCACCAACAYTCCAGCTCTATAGAGAACTTTTTTATGTTGAATTTTTCTTTGAGATAGAAACATGAGGATTCTCTTCTTCATATCTTATCAATCTGTATGTTAGTCTGATAGGCTGGGACCAGCTAAGGGGGAACACTTGTCCCTCCTTTTCTGCATGTGAGAGTTGTGTTTGGTACTTCTGATGCTCTCTCTTTGCTTGACTTTTCACCATTAGGTCAAGCTGTGACCTGGCTCCTCAGCTGCTGTGTTTTAGGRGAGGTTCCAAAGAAAATGAGTTGTGCTGGTTTGCACTCCTGGATGTAACTAGTGTTTACCGAATTAGAGGGCTCAAAATAGGACTTTCCAGAGGAAAAAAGGCTAAGACACAAGGTAAAGAGTCTTCCCTRTAGGGAAGAGCCATAGYGACTTAGCATCCCATGTGAAYTGACAAGGCAGGCAAACACATCGTGTTGTRTTTCCATTCGTAACCTTTATTGYGGAGCAGTGAGATKAWTTTAAAAAAGGAATATTTGAGARGAAAGCTGTTGTGCAAKAGTTGTGTCATCAGTATTCCCCCCTACTCTCATGTCTGAGCTGTTTTCCTTATCAACCCGTCCATGTGCATTTGTTGCCTTTTGCTTTAAATTCTAGGAGTTCCTTATTGCTCTTGCTCAATATTTGTGCAGCATCTTACACCATCCACACCCAAAGACAACTGTATCATTGCTCAGCCAAGCACAGGAGGACAGAGATTAAATATTATATTATGGAGAGCAACAGAGGGAGTTCTAACAGTCTGAGATGGGGAGTTGTGGCAGAAGGGTGAGAGATTTCATTTTCTTGGCAGGACGGTGTCACTTTGAAATTTGTCACGGATACTGAAATGTCATCCTCAGGCTGCAAATGATGCTAGTGCACATAGTCCCTCTGATGACAACCTGGCTGATAAAGATGCTTGGGTGACCCTGAGCTGGGGCAACCAGGGRTCACTCATTGATCACTTGTTTTCTGTGTTTGGCTCTGCTCTGTAGAAATACTAAGGAATACAAGATGAAGGATTTTCTGGTGATTTTCATTGGTATTTGTTTAAAGAGACTAGAGGGAAGCAGGATATTACTTGATTTGGATTTAAAAAGAGAAACCCTRRAAATGATTGGCTGCAGTCCTGGCAWTATGTGCTTCCTGGYGCTCTAGTTGCAGCTTTTGTGAATCTGGAACTTCCTGATGGACACTGTAAGATTGAGGGCAGAATAATGGGAAAACAGGTCTTGAAGACCAAGAGGGATCACTGGACTMGTCTATACTATGTGCTGCAGAGAATTTAATCAGGAGATGTAACCTTCCTTCCCTGTGTCCTTGAAAGGAAGCAGCCTGATGGCTGGATGGGGACTGAGATCTGAGCTGGTTTTAACCCTGTGCCTCTGTCTTCCACCAGCCTGGTGGGTGACCTTGTGTAAAGCATCTCACCCYTCTTCCCTTTTACAAAGGGTGGCTAATAATGCTGATCTGTGTTTTATTTTGAAATACGCTTTGAGATTTGCTGATGAGAGTTTATAGCACYGTCCTCTTTGAAAGGGAGGAACGGTGGTTTGCTTAGTGGCTGCTGCTCACCAGAGCTTTTCCAGGGAAGTCATGGAGAGCGGGAAATTTGCCACTCTTCTATCTCTGTCACTGATGTTGACAGAACTGTCCTTTTCATCATGATGACTTGTCAGTTTATGGTAAAATTCACAAGAGCRAGATGGAGGTTTCCAACAAATACTAATGGCAGGACCCTTGATATGCAAAGAATAGAAGCAACTTTACACACAGAACAGTGACCGTTAAACTACAGCTTACTGATACATCCTACYGTGCACAAAGCCATCAACTAGCTATGTGCTGTCTTTGGGATATCATAAGCATTGATGCTGGTTTCCAATGCACCGAGCAGGTCTGTGACAGCAAGAGCTTACAAACCTGCTCCAGACAGGCGTGTTTAGAGACACATCAATCCTGAAGGGAGACAGTGCAGGATCTGAAACATGCAGAGCAGAATTTGGAAGCCAGGCAACTTCTGCACGTGGCCACTTTGCTAGCTGGGAAATACCCAGGAGATCTGGCTGCACTTTTGCATGTKTTATCCAGTCACAAAAGTAACTTAACCGCAAATCTTGGTCCGTGCAGGTATAAGAACATATCTCAGCCCTCCAGCAGTTAAACCTAAGCGTCTTTGCACTATTGTCTAGCAGCATCTCACTGCATATCACTTGCTGATGAAGTCAGACAAAAGAGTAAAAAAAAAAACCTCTTCTAGCAGCTGCTGAGAAAGGAGGATGTTGCAATATAATGGGATGTAGCCCCTCATTGTGCCTTGTAAACAAAAGACTTCGAGGAGCACGTGAGTTGTCAGACTGCCTTAACTCTGAACTTCTGAAGTTTCCAGCTGTATAACAGGCCCACTATTAGTGACATGTCTCGGTGGGTGGCTCTTGTATTTTAAGTTAACTTTTAAGATAGGTTCTTGGCCARCCAGCATTCTGACTGTCAGAGTGAGTGGGAAATACTTAAAGTTCTCTGATGGAAAACTTTTTTGCCAGATAGCTGTTTTGTGCAGATTTGCTTGTGAAATTTGTCTTTTTTYCTAAGAAGTATGAGTAAAGTGTTGTTTTTGTAGAAGCTTTTAAGTTCTCATTTTCTTTTGAAAAAAGTGTGTTTGCTTTTTAAAGCTTCTGGCAGGGGTGGGAGGGGGAAGAACTTTCATGCTTCCCCTTTTCTTTCCATGAATAGAAACAGGCTGCAAGAATTGGGGAAAAAAATGGAAGCAACTGGAAAAACTTGTTGCCAAGTTATTAACATTGTCCCTGGAGGGCCTRAATTCTGCTTGGCCTGTGGCTTGAGGAGGATGCTCTGTGTGGATGCCCTCCTGCTGCAGCATGGCCTGGCAGGCTGTGGGTCGTGGCTGGGACATGGTGGGAACAAGGGGAGTACTGGAGGTGCAGGGGGTCTCTGGCTGCAGCAGCCTGGCTGGCACAAAGGTGGTTGCAGGCAGTTATTTGCCTTGGTTGATACACACCTTCTTATAAACTCTAAGACATACAATTATTAATAGATCTGATACTAAAATTAGTTCAAATTATTATTAACCAATTTTACAAGTTAATAATTAATTTTTCCTCTTTAAACATCCCCAGAGAAACATAATGCTGATCCTTGACTTATAAAGGGGGTAGGTTAAAGGTATCAGTTTCAGTTCCAGCCTCTGTTTTCCTTACAYATCCCCAGCCTCTCCAGCCTTTGCTGCTGCCTGCTGGTGCCTGTGGGGATGCAAGCTTAGAGCATCTCCCCCTTGGTGGGAGGAAGGCAGCTGGAGGCCYGAAGCTGCCATTTTTTAGGAGCTCTAGGCTGTAATTCTCTGCCTCTCAACATCTGCAGAGCTTTCTTTGGTTCCTGTTATTTTCTCTTTCCCTCCTTCCTAGGGAGGAGGAAYATCCTCCTAAGATACACACAGAGTTTCTGAAAACGCTGTTATAGAAACAGTTGCCATGGTGGAAAATCACCGTGCCCRGCATCCCTGTCCTGCTGCTGCCGGGATCTGCCTCCCTGCTACCAGCAGCACCGGGGGCTGTGGGCAGAGCRCGTGCCACGGAGCTGCAGAGCTCCYGTGGCCTCTGCTGCACAGGGTCTCGTGGGTCCTTAGGTCTGTCTAGTTGGTCTCATTGTGCCCTGTGGGTCATGTCTGGCTGCAGAGGCTGCTTCTCTCACCACAAACCTTCCTGGCAATGTCAAAGTCAGCTCAGAAACCAGTCTGCAGGAGCTTGATCTTAGAGTGGATGTTTCCTTTGGATGCCCCAACATCTGTATTCCTTTCCGGTGTGACAAAGTGGTTTAACTCTCCGCTTTGTTTGGTACCAGACACACAGGCTCATGAAAAGCAGAGTGAGATGAGGTCTGCAGTACGTGGTGGTTTCTCCCCCTGCAGACTGGCTTGCTGCATTGTGTGCCCTGTGAAGTGAAGTTTTAAGTGTGAAGTTAATGTGAAGTTATTAATTAATGTGAAGTTAATGAGAAGATTTTAAGCGTGGATGTGTGGGACTGGGCCCGCAGACTGCACGCACCGCATGAGAACTTTTTGCTCCCACTATGCACACAATATCAAACTGCATTTACCCTCCAGCTCTGATAAGACAGACCTAATTTGGTGGCTGGAAATGATTCATTTMTCTTCCTACACTTTGTGTTGTGTGCTTAGGATGAAAAATATATTTGAGGAGGACGTCTCCGTATCACTTTGAACATGGCAGAGTCCCACATGTGGTGGTGGTGTGTGTTATTGCAGTTCCTCTGCTGGGCACATCTTGCCTGATCTATCAAACCAACCTTGTGAGTATGTTTGTGTGACAAGGAGGTTTTCCCTCTTTCCTCTTGTAACCTGGTTTCTTGTTTCCCCAAGCCAACACTAACATCAAGTACAAGTATCCAGCCACATGGGCTATGGCCTCTCCTCTGGGCTATGGCCTCTTCTCTGAGCTGAACTGTTCCTGTCTGCAAGGAGTGGAGAATTGTGWGACTTACCCCAAAGCACTGATATAGCTGGCAGCAATAAAAAAGCAACTACGGTGAATGAAGGTCTTTTCTGTGACTTTGGTGTTTCAGAATACCCTCGCAGCGGAGCTGGTGTCTGCTGCTGTTGTAGTTTTTAATCCCCTGGAAATCCAGGCAGTGTCTGTGAGTGAAGCCACTTGGACGTGTTGGGTGCTTGTCCATGCAGGAGGACGTGGTCTGACGTGTGGCTYGGCAGAGCGAGGGCTGTCCAAGGACACAGAGGTAAAGAGGGATCCTGTAGGCCCCATTCTTGTTGTTCTGGCCCTCAGTCTTTGGAAGAAGGAGTTCCTTTAGCCCTACGTTTATGCTGCGCTGTAAGGCAAAATGGATAAAAAAAACATCTTGAGTGAAAATGGAGGCCTATTAGTTTTGCACTGATATTTTTGCCCTTTTTTCCCCTCTGAGATTTGCCATTTCTATGAAAGCAGATAGAGAGGTCTGGGATTTAGCCTCCAGAATCCAGAAGGCTGAATTTTAAAAGGAATGCATCACTGCCCTTCATGTATATAATTGGACACAGCTGAGCGTTTCAACTTTAGCGTTGCATAATGTTTGATTCACACCTTTGTGCCACTCTGCTCATCCAGATAGAGCACGCAACCTGCTTGGGAGCCTGGGTTTGCCCTTGAAGAGCAAAATAGTGAGTAGATGCTGTACTGGCTTGATCTTATTTGGCATCTCCAGGCTCTGATGGTGCCAGAGGAAGGAGATGTGGCACCAGGCAGCACTCCCAAATTCCCTTCTATATGTTCCCAAATTCACAGGCCCAGTGAGGAGTGTCTCTCCTGTCCACCTCATGGTTGCCCTGTGGCCCTTCTTTTTGTCACCWTTTTGTCCTAACTCTGTAGGGATTTTTAAAGCTATATGATCTTTTTTATCAGTCTCAGTGCATATTTTTCCATTTGCAGGGGTTTGGATTTGCTAAACTGGTTCCTTTGTTCATAGGCATACCCTCCTACACAAAGCATGAGTTGCAGGATAAACACCCGATTTGTTTCAGGTAYTTCATTAACCCTACTGCAAGTGAAGGATGTGCTGGGAAGCAGTTGTAGGGTCAGTGCAGTGTTTGGTTAATGCGTATGAAAAAGAGTATGAATGGAGCTCAAGAACTGCTTTCCWTTGGTTTATCTACTTAAGCCCTTATTTTTTCCTGTTTGGCTTTCTTGTAGTTACACATGTTCCTCCTACCTCTGTATGTGTTAGATGTGTCTTGATAGATTCAGGTGCTGGGTGTAAATTTGAGCAACCGCCTGGATTTTAGTGGAGCTGGTTTTAGGGCATAACTATTGCAGCTCATGGTGTTAGAGCGATGTCGGCCAGAAAYGAATCAGGAGCAGAGTCCAGCCTCACTGCTTTTCCCATGGCGTTGGAGTTTCCCTTTTACCTCTGTGCTCTACGGATCAGAGCCTGACTCTGCTGCCTCCTACTTRGGGCTGCTCCCATGCCGTGGGAGGGAAAAAGGGGAGAGGAGAGGCACATCCTAGAAAAGCTGCATCTCTTTCCAGTGTTGGGTTTGGCATCTTGCAGGCGTGTTTCTAATGTGATTCCTCAATATGGCCATGGTAGTTAGATTAGTGATAACCTCTGCTATGGTTATTACGCGTGCTATGGTTATTACACGTACTACATGGATGAACAGGGCTGGGGAATGCTGCTATCACGGCCAGGGTATTTGACATCATGCTGGCCACCAATTCATCTGTGAAGCCTCAGRGATTGAGTGGGGTGTCTTAAACACCTCCTGAGGATGTTTTCTGCCCTCTGGTACTTGGAATTCTCTCTCAGGGTGCAAGGCTTTCAAAGCAAATAACTTCCCTCTTCCCGGCTGTGAGGGGGTGCAGGCCATTTAGTTGGTAACTGGGACACTGCGTGCTGCAGGTGTCTTTGCACCCTCATGAGAAGTGGCTCGTTTTGTAAATTGAACTGGGATTTGTCACCTTTGTTCGGAAATGGGAGCTATAAATTTTATGGAGCATGCGAAAATATATATTGGTTTTCTCACACAGATGAATCAGTCATACGCTAATCTGACACGGGCTTTATGACCCTGCTAAGGCTACGTTCTATGCTTAATTTTTTCTGTTACTCCTGTATTTAGAGCTTAGGTTTAATTTATTTTTAAAGAGGCAAGAACATTGAAAGAATAGACCTCTAAAAGGGCCTGTGCTTCTACGTATTGTTTGTAAGGCAGGAGGTTCAATGAGCTATGCCAATTTGGCATGTTGAAGCTGCTTGACAGTCCATTTYTTATTAAATATGGTGCATTTAAAAACGTTGATTTTACACAACTGCAGATCTGTTTGATTAATGTGTTTTCTAGGGAGTTTTTAAATACTTGAATTGGTCCAGAAAAGTCCACTAATGCCTAATGGGGCATGACTGTGGCCTCAGCCTACCTGTGATGGGGAATATCATCSGATAGGGGAGACAGAAAGGGTTATGTTCCTAGTGTTATGGGGGATAAAATGCAAATGAATTAATGGAACAGATTTCCTTCACACTTCTGGAAATGCAATTTTTTTTTTTCAGGTCAGCAAACATTATGAAAACCTTGTCATCTTTGCCTCTGAAGAAACATGTGCCTTTCAGAGTGAGAAATAAACCTGCTGGATTTTCTTTTTCCTTTTCTGATCCTACTTTTCCCCTTTGTATATGATAAAATTATTTATATATGTTGGTAGGGGCTGGGGGAAGGAAATGGGGGCAGTTTTGCAAATGATGTAACTTAACATGACAGGAGTTAATCAGAGCTCATGTGCCAAGCCAGCATTAGTCAAGAAAAGCGCTGCTGCTCTTTCTGGGAGAATGAACATCTTTGTGCACYTGAGCTGTCTCGGTGTTTTGGAGGGAGAGAAGAAGGGTTCAACAAATGCTCTCGGATTCCTGTGTGCCTATAATTTGTAATATACATGGCATCTCTAGTGCAAAGAGGACTGCAAAGCGTGGTGCGGAGAGAAATATTGTTACGGGGTCGAAAGGGGTTATCTGAAGCACTTAGTTTTGCTCATGGTTCTGTCTGTGAAAATTTATACTGTGACTCAAAGTGAATTTAGGGGACTGCCGAGACCTGTTGAAAGCCAAATTGTGGCCTAGGATCCCTTTCTGTAGGTTGACTCAGAAGGAGCTTTGATGTTTTTTGAGGGGGGGATTGGAACCAATGAGGTGATGGGAAAGAAGAGTACACTTGGATACACTTGGACCTGCTCAGCCTAGTTACTGAGTAGTGAGGTTGGGAGGATGCTRGTGGAGGGAAGAAGCTTCATTATCAATCTGTTGGACTGAGGGGCTGGCTGGTTTGCAGGACTGAGGTGCATGTTGGCCTGAGCAAGTGCAATGGTGGCAAGCAGATAGACCCAGGGCTTAATTCACTTTTATTGTGCAGACTGYGTACATGGTCAGGGCCTTATTCTCACTGACCTGCTTTAAGCTTTGCTCTGTGCTCRATCCTCTGGGATTCACTGGTGTTATTTCAGTATCATTATATATCAGCAAGAACAAACATAACTGGAGGATACAATCTGTCCTCTAACATCAGGACCTCTAGAGCTGCCTTGTGGTATGTGGCAGTTAGGTTTATACTATATATAAATAAATTATAGTTGACCTCCTGTTATGTTTTTCTAGTATGTTTTCTAACATACAAGGACAATTTCCTTTCTGTTCCAATCTCGTTTTCTTTGTCAACAGCAGCCCAGATTTTCACATGAAAGTCTCTCAGTTTACGGTGTACACATACACTGATTTTTCTGTGCACTTCTTGGGATGTCATAGATTAGCTATGTAATTTATGTCTATATTAAGGAGGCTTTGCAGTGGATTGAAGAAGCTTTAGCATATGGGARAATTAGGCATACTGGTTGCTGGGCTTCTCTTTTTCTAAATATGGAAAACACAGAGGATTTTCTAAGCTAGGGGCCCAGGGAGTGGTGAAACCTGTTCAGGCAATGCATCTCCACACTGGAAACCCMGAGTCAAGAATTCCTCCACATTCCACTTGGAACAAGCTGTCGTGCATCATTTTCCTCTGTGATGCAAACAGGTCATCCATGTCCTYGCTCATCAATTAACGAGTTGCTTCAGAGCACACTAGTCTCATTAAATCTGGARATCCAGTGCCTTGATCTATCATAAATGGTTTGTTTAACACGGAGGAGGTTAGCTTTCKTTTGGTACCTCACAATTTGATTTAGCTTGAATATTATTTCCCAATGGAGAGCATAGTTGTTTACCTTGGAAATATCATAAGTGATGGAATATTGAGAATCAATCAGTCATTGTCTTGATGTTTATGTGTAGACATTTACAAGATGGAGGGGTAATTACAAAATGCAACTTTCAGATGGAGCTGTTTGGAAAAGCAGTTTGCTTAAACCTCAGCAACTAATGAAAGGTGAATCCGGATTTAGTGGTAGCAGACATCCCAGCTTTTGTCTTTGAAATACTTTGTCTCATTTAAAYAAATTAGACTGTATAAAAAGGTACTACCTTGGTCAGCATAAACACTGTATCTGCCTGGCTGGGTTCCCTGTGTTGCCAGTGTTAATTGAAAGTCCATCCTTTGACTCAAGGAGAGAYGCTTTGAAGTGGTGCAACTCAGAATGGGCTTTGCTTTCCAAGTGTCTTCTGTTCTCTATTGCTTATTTTGATGACCAATATAAATCTATGAGGGCAAAGATTAAAATTGTGTTCTCCTTAATAGAATCACTCATGCAAAGGCTCTGGGATTAGATCTTAAATTGGTACCTTTTAAATCTCTGATATAGTTACAGACTCAGTGAGCTGTGTAGAGCCCTCACCTTTCTTATGGCTAGAACTTGCTGGAAATTACCCCTCTGTGAATTCTGTGAAAATCTCAGTCCTTTGTCCAAATATGTATTCTACCAAGCGTTTAGCCCTCTCTGCAGAAACAGAGCAGAAACTCCAAAAAGCCAATATATTAATTAGTTTGACCAAAAATATTCACCTCCAAATATTTCATTTTTTTAGTGGGGAAAACAAATGTGAAACCACAACATAGAACGTGTGTGTGTAGAGGGGAGGGCGTGTGGAATTCTATTGCTATGATTGAACAAAGATAAAGCAAAGGCTTGGGGGAGGTGAAAGAAGAGGAGAGAGGAACCAGAGAGACTTTTTATGGTGGTTTATCACAGACTGTCTCAGTCTGCTGTCAGGGTTTGGCATGCACAGACTTCAAGGTAGCTTGTGTTGTTGGAAGTGTTTTATCCATGAACAAGGCTGGCTAGGACTRGAGGTCAGTTTGTGTGGCAGGGTGGGAGGGTTTTACTGCCATGGTCATGCAAGCATGGTTAGGAAATGTGGTGAATTTGCCTGATTTTTACACTGTTTCTGAGGTTTCTCTGCCTGAAGAGTTAGGTTGCAGTTTGTATCTGATTGTGGTCCAAAGCAAATACACTTTTCCCATGTGTTCATGCCAGGGCAAAATCTTCAGAGGTCTATYAGATGGGCTCTGTGAGTGCTACTAGAGACAGGGTGAAGCCCATGGAAGTCTTGCAGAACAGATGTCACTGCTTCAGGGAGACTTTTCTGTAGGATTGTGAGWAAAGCATGCTTGGATTCAGGACATGGAGTAGAACAAACTGTATGATTATTTTCCCTTGGGTAGCTGTTTCTGATGGGGAGCCCAACATCCTACAGATATCTGTGGAACTGCTTTTCTGAAGTCTTCATTTTGTGCTGCAAAGTAAGAGCTGAATGTTGGAGAACCCCTATTTGTATCTACTTGCTCCTGATGTGAACCACTGCTAAGGCGAAATCACACTCCTTGTCCCTGCTCAGGACATAACGAGGGTATAGCCCTATGTAGATACCTTATTTTGTGCCTGTAAGGGAAACCTGATATAGAAACCACAATTCAGACCACAGGGATATTTATTTAACTTGGCTATTGTTGATTTAAATGGTGGTGCTTCGACCTTTAAAAGAGATCCTTAGCAACTTTCACAACAAGACCCTTTTATTATGAGCACATTGTAAAGATTTAGGCTTCAGTCTCACATCTGTTGGGAAATATTGGTGAGAAACTGCTGATCATACTTTCCTGAGTACACCTCGTAATTGGTTCTTATGTAAAACAATATTAATTTTAGTCCTGCAGACATCTATGCCAGTCTGAGTGAGGACAGATCAATGCAGCAGGCACGATGAGGACCATTGCAGAATAAGCAGCAAGTAAATTTGCAGGCCTATGAGTGAATGASGCCCATCCTCTGAGGCATTAGGATCAGGGAAGGGAGTGTATCAATAATGGGAAGCTCCCATTTGAAACCAAGTACAGTCCAGGTCACAAATAAATACATTTTAGACATCTGCTTGAGGCAATGAGCGTAATGAATAAAAGGCATTAGCATCGTACAGAAAACCTGCCCATTCCTCTGCCAGAGAGCRGGGCAGCATCAAGGAGCCTGGCGTTTTAGTTCACTTTGCCATTGACACTACCTCAGTTGCCTTGCTGAGCCTGTTCTACCTGTGTATCCTTCAAATCAGTCTGAAAATCAATGTATTGGATTTTCTCCTTCCAGAGTGGTATATTGTTTGCAAAGCCCTCCGAGATGTGCTGGAAGGAGGGGGTAAGGGTGTCTCTGGGGAATCCACACTCTGGTTTTCTGCTGGGTCTGCACAGAAGGTGATGGAGAATACCAGATCTCTCTGAGCTTGTAAAGCACACCATCAAAATATGTCAGAACAAGCCTCTTAGGAGAATTGTGCCTGTAAATAAAAGGAAGAATGGGAAATAATAAGACAAAATAAGAATAAACCTGCAAGAGAACAGACCACTTGAGGACTACTGATAGCTTTAACTGGAAAAAGGATGATGAGTGCAGTGTCCAAAGCTCTGCTCTGTAAGATGGATGATGATAATCATCACATCTCTACCAATCATGAGCAGTGGGATTTTGGAAAAGAAGCAAGAAGCCAAGAGACAGCAGCTATCCCTACATATCCAAGTTCTCCTGGACATGTGCACGGACAAAATGACTTGTGATTAGAAGCAAGCCCYGCTCCCCCTTCCCCATGGGCTGCTTTACCCCATGTTCATGGATATCCAGCTTGGGCAGAACAGAGGAAGGCTCAGGAGGAGAACATCCTGTGGCTTTTAAAATTTGGATTTTTTTGAGGGCATGGCATGAGGAGGAAGAGGAGCAGCGAGGATGAAAGGCAGGTGGCAATTTTGAGAAGAGCAGTAAGAGCGATGTCACACTGCAGGCGTGCACTGGGAGCCTGGTGTCACTGCAGGCGTGCACTGGGAGCCTGGTGTCACTGCAGGCGTGCACTGGGAGCCTGGTGTCACTACAGGCGTGCACTGAGAGTGATGTCACACTGTAGGCGTGCATTGGTAACCATGGTTGCACACTGCAGGCGTGCACTGGGAGCCTGGTGTCACACTGCACATGTGTATGCAGCCCTGTCCGAGGCCACCAGGTCTGGTGAGCAAAAACRTCATCCCTCTGGGCTGAGCTCAGGCCACGTTACTGCCACGTACCTGTTCCTGGAGGGGCACTCGTGTTACGTGCTCTGCTTTATAAAAGAGAAAGCCTGTAGTCTAGCAGGTATGGAAACAGAACCAAGCCCTAAACTGAGATTGGGAGAGGTTAAATCCCTTTGCGTGCTGTAGGGCGAGATTTATCCTCAGTGTGAATGGGGATGTGTGAGCTCCCTCCAGTGTCTAGCTGCGTGATGAAGGTGGACCTAAATGAGAGACCTCMGCGGACAAAACCCTTTAGGCATCCCTTTAATGTGCTGCTGAATCCCACGCTGGAGCTGCCGAGACGATGGAGAAATCTAGAGAGAAAAGAAATATTCTGCTCAGTCTGGACTCGAGAAAGTTATTGGCAGCATAAAATGCTATTAGGACATTAATGAGAAATCCACTTGTGCAAAGCAGAGCTTTGGGCTGAACCTGCAATTTGTAAAATTTACACAGCCATTCAGTATTCAGTAATGCTAATCTGGTTGGTCTGTTCAGAAGTGCTAGTGTGAAAAATCCTGTGGAAAAAGGAAAAAAACCTTTCTCTGTTCAAGTCTTTGTGGATATTTTTTTTCTTCTACCTCAGATTTTTTGCTGAGTCCACAGTTTGTAGTATTTCAGACTTTTAGATCAGTGAAGCTTAGAGACCATGTTTTTAACATTTTGGGGGGCATTTTTTCTAAAGTTTGTGATAAAAGAGTGGAATAACTTCCAGCCGATTTCTTGCTCWGCTTCTGTTTTACTTGCATTGGTTCTTTTGCCATTCTGTCAAACTTCTGTGGATGAGGAAGTTTTTGAAAGGAATGTGGAGAAAGAGAGAAGGATGCTCCTCCTCCTCAAATAGAGAAGAAAAAGAAGAAGAAGAAAAAAGAAAGAAGAAAAAGCCTATGGGAATTTTCATTTTGCAAAGGGCTTGGAGAGGTTCCCCCCCCTTTTCCAACCTTGCTTCTGTGGAAGGTCACCACTGTCTGCAACTGTGAAATGCTCTTCAAGAGGGCTCTGCAGAAAGCTGTGACAGGAAGCCCTGATCCATCTGGGGACAAAAGGCTCCCTGTCTCCCACAGTATATGTTCAGGGCTGGCCTGCTACTAGCTGGACAACATGTGAGTGGGGTTGGTGGCAAAGTATGGCYGCTGGGCTGAGATAGAGCCTCATCCTGGCACGATCCTCCTTTCCTTACTGAGGACACTGTATTAACAAGGAGCAATTGGCTAGGCTGTTGTGGGAAGCATGAGAGTCTTCTGTGAAAGATATAATTGTACAAAGGGGTAGGATGAGCGGGATGCTCAAATAGCTGCTAAGAGCTTCATCTTCAGAGTRGTGGGATTTTAGTTCCACTTTGCAYRTGGAAAATGGGAAGGAAGTTTTAAATGACTTTCTAYAGACTTTGAAGGGGAGATCTGTGTTAGTTTGATAACTGGAACTCCTACTTCTCTCTCTGATTGGACTACAGTCAACCTCTCACAGATTAATAATAATAATAGCAATACTGCCTTTCAGTTTTTGTCAGACCATCTAATCTGCTCTTGACCTATGGATATGAAGATGAAAACCCCTGTTTGCTGACACTAATCCCCTAGGCCATCTGCCTTCATTTACCTTTTTGGTCTGAATGCATTATTTCCTTGGCCTGCCTTTGGCATATGTCTCTAGCTCTCTATTAGCACTGACACCGAGTTACATGCGACCCCGTGCAGGGACTGCAGCCGCTTCAAACAGCACCTGCCTTTCTAGAGATGCCTGGGAATTTCCTCTAGTATTTCYTCTCCTCTCTTGGCAACTCCTTTCAACGTGATTTATGAATAGCAAGCATAGCTGGGGGTGACGGGAGCTATCAACACCTGAATCCCAGCGATAGGAGCCAGGGTAATTAATAACAGCAAGCCAGGAGTGTTTGTTTTGCACGAAGATGCAAAGATAGCAGAGAAATATTTTTCTGTATTTTGTGGGAATGGGGAAAGTCAGGACCAGCCTTTCCCTSTGCTGTTAAATCTGTGTCATTTTCCTTAGATAATTAAGTAATTCCAGCCTTTTGAGGAGAGAAGCCTCCCTCTTTTTTCCCCCTGTTAGCTTGCAGATGTAGTACATGTACCTTGTGGCAAATCAATGCTAACGGTATTACCATGCATTATTGCAGTAATGGAGTAGAGTAAGCCCAAGGAAAAACGTTCAACCCGTACAGATTGCATTAAGAGCATGAGGATGTTTTATGTAGTTGGCTTATTAATGGCACTTTCATTTATGTCCCTGTGTTTTAACCCTTTGGAGATTGCTCTTTAGCTCTAGAATGCRAGTGAAGTTGCCAGGTATCAAATAGATTCAATAAAGGGAGCTTGGGTGTTTATAGCMAAGCTAAGCGATGTATTTAAACCACCACCAGAAGAAATGAGCTGTTAAATTACTAAGCAGAACCCAGGATACTCTGCACTTGGAGGCATAAATGTTGCAGGGAG
>PTEX01000030.1:1941218-1979288 GCA_003342815.1 Eudromia elegans
TGGGCGGCAGCACCTTCGCGCTCGGCGGCGACGCGGCGCACAACCAAGCCATGGTGCACTGGTCCGGCCCCAACAGCAGCGTGAGTACCGGGCGCGGCGGCACCGAGCGCTGCMTCCTTCTGCACGGGGACCGGGATGCGCGGGGTTGCCCGGGAAGATGAAAAGTTTATTTGGGGAAAAGGAGCGACCCTCCCTCACCCCGCGACAGAGCTTTGGTTTTTGGGGGACAGCGCGGACTGAGCTTCGCCAAGGGGGTCGGGCTGGTTGGAGCCTCCCCATTGCGAGGTGCGGGACCGACCCGCTCCTCTCCGTCCCGTGTTCCTGCCCCGCCGCATCCCCTTCCTCTCGCGCTCCCTCCGTCCAGCACGCGCTTTGCTGCCCCTGCGCCGAGGGATGGGATTGATGCACGGCGGTGGTGGCGGCGGCAGGGGAGAAGCCCTCCCCTCCTGCGCTCTGCCGGCTGCAGACGCGAGATAATCTATTAATTCATTAAGGGCAGGGAAGCCCCCCAGCGTGTTACGGGGCTCCAAGGCAAGGCTGCCTGCGTGAGCACCGTGCAAAGTTTTATTTTAAAAATCGATGGTATCTCCTGCCTTGTTGTGCATAGTCAATAACAGGGAGGAGCTGTGGCATCCCTGGAAGTTTGTGGGGCTGCGTAGTTGCGTGGGGGTGCCCCAAAAGAGCCCCCGCTGCAGCACGGGAATAGCGCAGGGCCCTCCCTCGCACCCTGCTCCGCAACGCCCCAAGGAATCCCACAAACAGAACTTGCCGTCTTCCCCCAGCCTCCCACCAGGAATGCTGCCGCGCAGCTGAGAGCAGGCGTCACTTACAAGGGCCCTGGGAAACCCCTGCGCCTGGAGAGAGCCTTCCCATCCGCGGGGTTATTGGAGCTCGTTGCTGCCTTTAAAACGCCTCTTTTATTGTTTTGCTGCTATTAGAAACGCGCATAAGGCAATTAGCGGTGTAAAATAGATTGGCTGGAATTTTGGATGGATTCCTCATGGGATTGATTAGTCATTAAGGACCAGATTATCAATCTATCTATCTATCCATCCATCAGCCATGGGTTAATAATGTGCAATTTAGCCACCTCTTTATATTTTTGAGTGGAAGTTTTTCTCTATTTATTATTGCTTAGACGATACCGCTGACAGCACTGTAGATATTACTTTGATTTAACCAATTTTTAAAGGCAGTTGTGTTTGCCAGARATGAATTCCACTCTCATTAAAGATGAAAGCAAACATTCAAGAGAAAACAGCTGCATGGTATATTTTAGAACGACATTTGTCTGTAGGGTTATTTGTTTTTAATATAACATGACATGGAATGAAGGAAATAGCCTATGTGCCCTCTCTTTTGTTTCCATTTCAATGCTGAATCAAAGAATGTTCAGTAAAAGMAGCTCAAATCCCCCTATCCTTCCCCAGCATGGATTTCCAATAGTTATTTGTATTTATAGTTGAAGTAGTGGAAAAAACTCATCCTGTAGGCATCTGCAGGAGAAGGAAGGTTATTTTGTYTCCAAAGTGTGGGTCAGAAGAGGGTTTTCTAAAGATTGCGCCCACGCTTCAGTTCTTTTGTGGAAGGATGCTGTTTAAATAACAAGCTTCTCGTTATTTATTGTTTATGCCTTAACCCCAGGTGACTGAGAGGGGGTGACAAAGTAAAACTTCTCAGATYGCTCATGACTTGCTGTCAAGGTTTTGTACCTCGTTATCCTGTGTATTGGAAGCTCCTGACTTGAAAGCAATAGGCAAGGCTGTTTATTCCTAGGGTGGTGTCGGGGAAGGAAAAGCGAGCCTGTTTAATAACTAATAGTGCTATTGTGTCATGATTTGTCCTCYGTGAGGGTTGGCACTTGCAGAGAAAACACACTGTGTTTAGTGATTGACTGGATGCTTTTTTTAAGTGCTGTATTATGTGACTCTATAGGGGAAGTTAAACGCTTAAACTTGAGTCCTCTTATCTATTAGTGAACCCAGTGACTGCCTTTATTGCTGCATTTTGGTTTCTACTTCATTTTACTGTTTGGGTAGCTGTAACACAGGAGGAGAGGTCAAGCACTTGGCCCAAGCTTGTCCAGGGAAGGAGCAGTGGAGTTTCTTTTGCCCCCATGCTATGCCCAGTCGCACCCCTTCAGCAGATATTTTCTTAGGTATCAACAGACAAAAACAGCAGGAAGGTGGATTGAAGATGGCCAAAAGGTATCGGCTCGTGTCMCATTGCTCTGCTAGATGTCCTGGTAGAGCAGATGGCCGTGTCTCTGCCTCTGTTTTCAGGCTGCTGAGACAGTGCAGAGGAGCATGGATTGCTTTCCCCCAGTCCCTGTTACTTGAATAGACTTCAAGACTGAGGCAGCTGTTGTTTATGATTTATTAAAAATGTAATCACGGGAGTTTTGTGCACATTTTAAATCTGGCATTGGTATTGGGGAATTCCTAGCAACTGGATGGGTTTGCAAGGAARGGCTGTTCCTCGGCACTATAGATCTTCAGGCACTCCACAGAGGGAGATCTTTGCAGCTGCTGCCTGCCTGATCCCTTGGAATATTAAGAAGCTGGTGTGGGGGGCTTGTCCTTCCGTTTGCCTTTTTCCTTTCTTTTCTTTTTTGTTCTTCTCTCCTTCCACGTTCCTTTCCTCGAAACTGAATTTAACTTGTGYGAAAGAATAATCCCTCCCTCCCAGGTGTCAGACTTTTGTTTTCTCCATTTCAGATAGGAAAATCAGGATTAGGATAGAAGCAAAAGGCTGGTGAAATCGGGGAATTTGGCTTCTCTGTTTTGTCCTGCCCAGAGGCAGTTTCTGTGACCTTAGGCAAGACAATTAACCTCTCAGCTCCTGTGGGAAATGAGGATAGTACTGCTTACCTACCACAAAGTGGTGGTGTGGAGCAGAATTAATTTCTGCTTTATTCAATACATTTATTCRATACATAAAGATCTAGTGGAAATTGCTAGGAAAACACAAAAAATATTGTTTTGTGCATAAATGAGGTCAGTGCTCTTCCCCTTGTGTTTCCAGGAAGGCAACTGGGTCCAGTCATTAGTCTGGTGCTGAATAAAAGAGAAATGTCCTTGTGCTTCAAGTTATCAGGCCAGCAGATAGAAGCGTTTATTGAGACAGGTCACTGAAGCACGTGAGGTCCCTGACAGAGACCAGCTAGGATGTTTTCCTGCTAAAGCCTTTCTGAAGGAAGGAGGATTTTTATTCCAGCCTAGCATTATTCTCAGAAGATCCTCAAGCTCCTATWTTCTAAAGCCGTTCTGCTCTGAAAACACGCTGAGTACAAATGTGCTATTCAGTGAGCAGTTGGATCATTTGCACTTGTTCTTGCCCTCTCTATGTCTTGATATGTTATTGCACTGATTTTTTTCTTTGTGATGCTCACCAGATGCTCTCTCCAACCTCCCTGTTCCTGTGAATATCGTCTGATTCCCTAGATTATCTTYTCTTCTTTCCTCCCTCCCAGATTTCTAGGAAAAGAACCTGTGGAAATAAGTGATGGTACCTTTAATGTTGTTAYATCTTTAAGTCTCACCATCTTGTTTCTAGAGGATAGTTTTCCAAGAGAGTTCAGCAATTTACAGGGGATAAAATACTCAAATTGCTCTCCCGATACCACCACTGATGTGATGGGACCTAGGGACTTTTGTCATTAAGATACCTCCCTGATGGGTGTAGCTGTTCGTAGGAAGTATTTCATTCTGTCTGTGCTTTTCTCATAATGACAGCACACCAAGGTGTGTGGTTTCTCTTTTTCCCCCCCCCCCATATAGGAAGTAAAGATAGATATTTCTAGCCTTTTATCCTCTAGATTATGTCAACGTTACCTGTGATCCTAGTTGGGAGAAGAGCGGTGGTGCTTCATCTCGCACAGTGAGATATCCCACAAACAGGGGCTTTTGGAAGACACTTCAAAGCATTTCTGGGAAGCAGAAGCAAACTTCAGAGCTTGCGTTAAGGCTGAGCCAAGGTGCAGTAATGGCAAAGTAAGAGCAGGAGAGGACAYTTGCCTAAGGTGTGAGCAACATTGTAGGCTGCATGATTGAGTTTAAGTTCCCATATGGTCCTGGGAGTCGGATTTT
Source organism: Eudromia elegans (assembly GCA_003342815.1). Lineage (NCBI taxonomy): Eukaryota > Metazoa > Chordata > Aves > Tinamiformes > Tinamidae > Eudromia > Eudromia elegans. The sequence goes on from PTEX01000030.1 coordinate 1,945,307, forward strand.
TTTATGCTGTAGGAAAATATATATCAGCAGTGCTTATTTTTTGTCTCCAAATGAGTGCAGAAGTCGCTCCTGCAGAGATGCAGCGTAGCTACGTGACGTTGCTTGTGCAACCATGCAGCTGCACTGATGCTGTTTTAGGACCCAGGCTCTGAAAGCTGAGGAGGGTGGGATGAGACCTGGCAAATGACTGGACTGGGACTCTGTTTTATTCCTTGAGTTGGGCAATTATGCTATGCTGCTCTGATAGGAGGTCAGGCAAACCTGCTGCTGCCTTCTGTGATGTTAGTGAGGGTGCTAGTTTCACCCAAAGACTGGGAATGTGAGCTCTTCCTGGGAGAAGTCTGATGAATAAGAGATCAAGAGCACTTCAGTGGCCTGCAGCCACCTAAAGGGAGTCAGAAAGATGATGGTGCTAGTCTTATCCATAGGGAGAGGTTGTAATAAGAGGCAAGAGACACAAAGCATGGCAGATTAGACATTAGGAAGAGCTTGTTCTCTAGGCAAGTAGTACAGCCAGCCACCAAAAAGGTACAGGAATCTCCCTTTTTGGAGGCTTTCAAGACTCATTGTTCTGTCCTTGGTGACAGTTCTGCCACAAATGGTCTGTGGTTGGTGAAAGCCATTCTTCAAATGCGAAGACGAGCYGAAGACCTTCAGTGACGTCTTCCAAGCAGCACTTCTGTGATTCTTCCTCTCTGTCATCATCAATCCCTTTCCTTTACCTCCCGCGAGCTCTGAGGGCTGGCGGGGAAGAGCCACTTGTGCAGGAGCTCCGAGTGAAACGTGTCCCTTCCGGGAATGATTCTTCTGCTCCYGTTGGCAGCGTTCTGGTGTGATCTGCTAATGTACGGGTGGTTTGATGCTGAGACATTACTCATTCCCAGGGTGAAGTACAGGCTGGGGAGGCTGATGGGCTCGCTTTGTGCCAGGTGSTTTTTCATTAAGATGCCCAGCAATGCAGCGTGTGATGGGCAGARCAAGGTGGGCAGTATTTACAGTTGCCCACGGACACTCCTTCGGTGGGTGATCTCCAGGCAGGCCGTGTGGCATTTAATCATCACCCATGTATCACTTCTGAAACAGCCCGGCTGGATTCCAGGCTAAAACCTTTACTCCTGGACTGTGAGATGATGGCAGAGCAATCGAATTAATTGCACTGCATTGGGTAGATATTTTAATTGCTGTTTTAGACCSATTCTTTTTTCAAGTGGCTTTTGGCCAGCTTGTGGTTTTGTCACCACTGAAGGTAGGCAGCCGTGCCACGATACCTTAAACCATTTCCCCTTCTCTACTACCCTTAGAAATGAAGCTTGCTACTCAAGTCATCCTSCAGGACTTTGTCAATCCTTCTTTAATTAATATTATAACAGAAGATGGGGAAATAGRAGTCTCGCATGGCAATTGCCTTTATGGCTGTGTTAAGTCAGTAGAGCAAAGGGAAGGCATCTGGAAAATATTCTTTGGGTTGTTTCTCTCCAGGCGGGTCTCACTGTGAACTCAGTCAGTTCCCATCGGATGGGCCTTTATGTTGCTTRTGGATTCTGTGGAGCTGGCAGATTCCCTGGGCCATTACCCAGCCCAARGCAGCAAGCAAGTTGATGTTCTTGTCACCCAAGGGTTGATAACAGAATCTCTTCAGTTCCAAGTGATTGCCAGAAATTTCCCCTCAAGCCTCAGTGGAACTTTTCCRTGCTCAGGGAGAAGGCCTAGAACTTGTGCCCGAATTTCACAGCAATTTAAATGCAAACCRGAAAAAGCTGTGTGATTATTTATTTTTTAAATGGAAGACGCTCATCCAATACAGTAACACAATGTTTTGAAAGTAAATTTGAGCAGAGAGTWATGTTAGGCAAGGAGTTCTCTCCCAGTCGGGAGGTGAGATGGCGACAAATATTTCCTTAAATGCAAATTGTGGGAAAAAGAAACTTTCTGAGATTTTCCCAAATATATACACCTGGATTCATAAGTAGAGATTTTAGGAAAAAAATATATGGAAACAGTGATATCTAATAGGCAAAGCACAGTTTGAGGAGAAAGACTTTTAATGTTGGCTGAAGTGAAACACTGGGARCTGGTCTTGCAAGCAGTGAAGGATTTGCTCAACTTAGACCATAGTGGTCTGACCCTTAAGCTCCCTGGATCCCGAGACGTGCCACGGAGCGAGCCTCAYGCTCACCTGTGTCAAGGTTCTCCCTCAGTCCAGATATGGTCCAGATTTGAAGGCCAAATCTGAGCTCATGCTTGGGTTYGGCTCCAGAGACCAAGGAGACCAATCAGCTGCACAGTCAGGACTTCAATTAGATGTTAAATCCAGTGTGGAAATCAGGCCAATGCTGGCTTCAGTGTGGATCTGAACCTGAGCTGGAGTCACTCGGTAGGGATCTGGTCAAGCTTAGCTTCTAGTTGGAGTTGGTGTCCTAAGTGCGGAGTCCAGGCTGCCTCTAATCGAGAGAGTAAATTACACGACATGTTCCTTTTAAAGTATTGAGTGCTTTGCASAAGGTCCTCAAAGCAGCAAAATACATCATTGGATCCTTATTACAGCAATGAAACTTGCAGGGTAAGAAGGTAAAACAAGAAGTGTGGAGTCTAGGAAGCCGAGCACCGTGTGGGGGCCGGGAGAGCTGCCCACGCAGCCCCTTTGCTCTCCCTGAATTACAGGCGCCGCGGCGCAGGGGTTGGAGAGGCTCCTTCTGCCCTGTGCGCAGCCCTCCCCTCTCCTTCGCCTGGCCCGCAGCGGGGAGAGTTTGAGCTGCCCTGCAAACCAGGCTGGAGCCCGACCTGGTGACGCGCCCGGCAGAGCCCAGCAGGGCTTTTCAGCTGAAATAATCCCTAACTGGAAAGCGCTGCCCTGCTGAAACCAAACCTGTGCGTGCAAACTTCATGGTGTGCTTAAACTCGTTGCAGGAGTCCCCCAAATGAGTTCCCGAAGCCTGACTTTGGCTTCACGTCCACAGGAATTTGCAGTATAGCTGTTAACGTTCCTTCTGCACAAAAGGAGTGAGGGCATTTCCTTCCCTGGCTTTACGGGGTCTGAGGGAGCTAAATGAAGTTTGCCACTATCTTAAGAAAGCGACTGCGTGTTAAACGTGTCTGATGAATCATCTGCCGTAGCAAGTTTAAGGTCAATTCCTGACCCTGCTGGCCGACAGAATTTGAGATTATAATGAAATTCAGAAAAGGCCCGTGATGAATAGCCCAAACTCTCGCTCTGCTCCCTGTCTCGGGGCTGGAGGAGCCGGGTTGGCAGAGCCAGGGTCCCTGCTGCCGAGCTGCTGTTTGCTCCCTGCTGTGCATGAGCACCATTCAGGGCGCCTCTGCTCCCCAAGCAGCATCACTTGTAATTAGCTGTGGYGGGATTCGGGACCCCGAGGTGCGGGCTGTGGGAAGGGGTGCTGGGGAGTGTGCTGAAAGCAGAGCTGGGCGCTAGAGGGAGCGTGGGCATCTGCTAAAGGATGGAAAACCCTGCGAAGGATGGGGAGGGGAGCCAGCGGCTGGGAAGTGCACGCTGGAAGGATGGGCATYGCTGAAATGCTAATAGGAAAACACACTCGGAATCGTCGGCTTGATGAAACACCTGTGGTCTGGGGTTACCTCTGCGAGAGAGGAAAATAGTCTGAGCATGAGCTGGGCCACGATAGATGTTGCACCGCGTGCYGTGCAGCTGATACTCCCCCGCCTTTGGGTTCTCCCTAGTTGCTGCCAGGCTTCTGCCTGGAGATGGGACTCGCGGTGCCAGGGCGTCACGTGCCGCGGTGCCCTCCAGACCGTGGCGGGCGCCAGCGAAACCGCCCCTGTCCCCAGCAGYGGGGCTGGCAGAAGGGACTGCGTTAACCTCCGCGGTGCCGGCAAGCGGCGACCCAGATCCCGCTCCCGGTGGAAGGAGCAGCGTGTGCTCATCCCTCCTTCACTGCAATGTCCCGTTTTGTCCCTGTGTCTAGCGGGTGSTGACAGACCTGCCTTGCTCCCCGCTCTGTTCCCTGGCTTTGCCACCTCAGCTGGTGGGTGAGGGAGAGGCAGCTGCGTTTTRCTGCCGCTCTCCTGCAACGTGTGATCGGCAGAGGAGAAGTTAGAGCCGAGGGGTCCCTGCCTCTTGGAACGGCACAGTTCAGCCTTCGAGACTTCCGTGAGCATGAGGGAGTGGCACAAATCGTGGCCTTTTTGTGCCTCTCTGTATTTTATGAATGCAGGAACTCAAGAGGGGCTGGGATTCATCCATTCATCACTGGTGTCCTTGGGGCTAAAACAGACCTTTGAGACTTGARAGAGAGAGTTTTTAGCCTCAGCAAGCTGCTTAGTAATGGACTGGAGACCTGAGGATCCTTTAAAATGGCTGCTTTGGTTGTTGTTGTTCTAACGGGGCCAGTTTGGCTGTAGGTTGTTCCAGTCTGTCACAAGTGGACAGGACTGTGATGCTGCTGATGCACCCTGGTGATGCCAGGACTCACCACCTACGGACGGGAGTTACCTGCTCTCCTTGCAAGCGGAGCTGTCGCTCAGGCTGGAAACAGATGGGTGCTTGTAAGGACTAGCGAGTGGAAGAAACTGCATAAAACATTGTCATTTAGCCTTTGCAGAAATGCTTCGGGGTCTGAAGCGCTGGGAGACCTCTTGGGTACAGGGAGGGAAGGGGGGGAGCTCAGATGGTTGTTAACCATTCCCKGCTGTCCATGCCTGGCTGGAAAATGCCCCCAAGCTGTGACCAGGAATATGGGGGTGCTGCAGACAGAGCCGCCTGCCTGTGCTCTTCGCTGGTGTCTCTCGGAGCATTGGGCCGATGCTCTGTGCACAGGGTAGCCCCGTGCCAGGCAGCATTGCTGGGCTCCAGCCCGCCTGTCCTTCCTAGCCAATTTAGAGCTTACAGGGTGACAAAGCTAACGGCACTTAAAAGCTTTTATGCTGCCGATTCCATGTCTCCAAGTCTCTGTGTCTCCAAGTTCACTGGGCAGGGAGGACAGTTGTATTAGCCCCATTTCACAGCTGCAGAACCCGAGGCATGGGGCAGGGAGGGGATTTGCTCCAAGGCACGCTGCTGCTCAGAACYGGAGGGGGAAGGCAAATTTTCTGACTCCTGTCCCTTATTAATAAGGCCGCTTGATGACAAAAGAACTTGGTTAACTCCAGCTCTGAAACCACTCAGATGTTTGATGTATTTCGTGTTTGGGAGATAGTTTGTGAAGGAAGGGAAACAGGAGAGAACTGATAGTGGAAAGAGTAAGACTCATTAATGATAGCCAAGTGTAATTACTCAGCTAAAATCATTAACAGATTGATCAGGTTAAAGTGCTACAAAGTTCTGGCTGAAAGTGACTTAAGAGCATCTTCATGAGTTGGTCTCAACTAAAGGAACATCACCAAAAGAAACCCCTGGCATCACAGAACCTGTGTCAGGTGTTACGGAGGTGAAATGGGGGTGGCTGTGCCAGAATTGGTCAAATTTCTGGGTGCCTCAGCCCTAGGGATGGGCATTCAGGAAAGCTCCCTGCTTTGCTGCTTGCTTGGAGGTGAAAGCAGGAGCACAGGGTGCGTTTGGCTGAGYGCTCCTGGTGCCTCAGGCCAGATATTCCCGTGGGGCTTGTTCCTTCACCCAGCTGATGGGTCTCAAAAWCCTTCCAGGGACTCGGTGTCTCTGTGACCTTTCTTCCCCCGTTGACTTCAGTTCCAGGAGTTCAGTAGATGGCGAGTTATCCCTCCCGTGCTAACTCCTAGGCTGGTGGACGGGCAGCGCGATTGCTGAAGCTTTATTTCTTCTGAAGGCAACCTGGAACAGCGCTACCGCCTCGGGGCGGAGGAAGCCCTAATTGACTTAATTAATATTGTTCGCTCTTGTTTTTTGCAACTTTGCCGGGGAACTCTGTTCCTTTAATCAAAAGGCAGCGTTGCTGGCAGGGTAGCGTTTTCACTTTGCTTATTCAGTGTCTCTCTGTTCCAGGCGCAGTTCCACCCTCACTTGCTTTTAATTACTTTTTTTCTTCAGCGTTTGCTCCTATTTCACATAGCAATAGTGACAAAACCTGTCTTTCTGGGGAGCACCAGGGTTGTTTGTTAGTAGCTCTTAGCTCCTTGTGTGTGTGGGGGTTTGCTTTTTCCTCTTTTTTTTTCCCTTTTTTTTTTTTTTTTTTCCTTTTTTGGTGTTTCCTGTAATGCTGTTGGAAACAGGCAATAAGCCAGATGGGGGAGAAAGTGTTGTAGTGAAACTTCAGAGGAAGGGGAAATGGGAATAAGAAGAGGGAAAGAGGCAGATCTAAGTATAGCACTGAAGAATGAGGTCAAATGTTGAATTAAAATATTGTATCACTTGAGAGTCATTTATGTCCTCTGTAAAATGAGGAATTCTCACCTTTTCCCCCTAGACAAAGACTGACAGGAAGGGAAGTCGCTGCATAGTGGAGGCTCTTCTCAGACTGGGGGGGCTGAATGAGCTGCTGAGATTTCTGGATGGGCTCTGGAGGGAGCTGATCTGGGGCTGTGAGTTGCTGTGTGCAGGTGCTGCTGCTGCTGCTTCTGCTGCTGCTGCTCTTGCTGCTGCTGCTTCTGCTGCTGCTGCTCTTGCTGCTGCTGCATGGCTCTAGGGGAGTGCCCTGTCCAGGGCTTCATCAGCACAAAATTTGCTACCCTGATGCCCATCGGAATGGGCTGCACGTGGGAACTTCCAAGAGGGAGACAGGAAGGGACAGAAYGGGGCTTTCCAGGCTTTCTAAATCTGGGCCTATTTCAATCAGTGCTGAYAAAAAAGCATGTTTTAGAAATGAAGAAGTGACTCTGTTTTACGCCTGCGTCTGCTCACGTGCGTGGCAGGAATTGTGAGCCAATACAGAATTAGGTATAGAACCATTTGACTAAGTAAACTGTAACTACTGTATATTCAGAGATAATTAGGGCCATAGTGCTTTATGGTATGCTTTTGGGAGCCAGAATGGTGTTTTTTTTAAGTAAACTGTAACTACTGTATATTCAGAGATAATTAGGGCCATAGTGCTTTATGGTATGCTTTTGGGAGCTAGAATGGTGTTTTTTTTTCTTAGGGGTATATAGAGCCCTTTGCTGAAGTCCCGTGTCATTGAAGGATGCTCTGTTAATAGCATTGGCATAACCTTGCTGTTTGTTTTATGGAATTGGAGCTGTGTGCAGAGGAGGCAGCCTGGGCATTCCCTGCCAGGCTGCTCCTGCAGACACAGCTGACCTGTTGCAAAGGGGAAGCTGTGGCCTTTCCTGCTGCTGTCTCTGGCCCTGGCCTGTGCCAGTCTGCCAGGCTGCATGCTGCTCAGTTCTGCTTGCTTTCCTCCTCCTGAACAGGGGACCAGAAGCTGTTTTATTGCTGCATGAAGGTCCCTCATGGTGAATTCACGCTGACAGCACTGGCTGCAGAGAGCCTGGGAGCTAAGGCAAGCTTTTCCTTTATTTAAATGTTCACAGGCAGGTCCGTGCTTGACTTGCGCTGATTTATCTGACTTGAGCATCCTCCCGAGGCAGAAGGGACCTTCCRGAAGGTCCAGCTGCCCATGAGCAAGGCAGGCCTGGCCGTTGGGGAGCTATGCAGSATTTCCAGGCTGYGCTGCCCTTGCTGAGCCCCAGCTKGAAAGCAGAATGGAGGGAAGTGATCCTGTGGAGTCAGTGTTAGTGCCTGGGACACGGTCAGTTCAGGACATGCCAGGGCTSGGTGATGCTGAGAGTTGTCTTGGACAGAAACCGTGCAGCGTGGGGCTGCCAGGAGGCTTTTCTCCTGCTTATTTAGGCTGGTAGAGTTGAGCGGGTCATTCTCAGCTCTTAGGGTGCGGTGCAAGCTCCAGCTTTAGACCACTGGTTGAGTGGTCTGTCAGAGGGGGGATGTCACTTAATACATATCACCATTCAAGGGATGCTGTTCAGCTGAGGTTTGTGGGCTCCAATCCATTCTAGTTCTTGGTGCTTTTATGTTGCTCCGGTGGAATTTGATTTGTGCTGTTGCATTGGCCCATGTGTGGCCTTAATTTTGCTGGTTCATGGGTCTTTTTACGCCTTTCTTACTCCACTCCCCAGATTTCTCATTCCTCTTGGATTTTCTTTTCCAGCATCCTGAGCTTGGGACAGTGGATAAGGGGCTGTTTGTTTATGAGAAAATGTGACTMTGTCTGCAGTCTGAGGAAGGAAGGCTGAGATACTGCCTTAGTGTGCACAGGTATCATTCCCCCTTTGCACTGGTGGGAAATGGGCATGTTCAGGTGCAAATCTGCTACAGTGCAGTTAGCAGGTGCCTGCACTGCAAGCGTTTGTGATGGAAATGCTTGTGCCCATTGACCACCAGTGATCCAGGTGCTGCAGGATGGGAGATGCTGAGTTGGGCTTGCTAGGTCTTTGCTCCTTTGGTCTATTCTCGGTAAAACCCAAATGTTAAAATACTTCCTAGAACTTCGTGTGCTGGTCCTGGTTCTGTGCAGAGGCAGGTGTCCTTTCCTGCTGCCCACAGCATCTCTGGAAGCCTGATTTGCTAAAAGCCTTCTATACTCATGAGGGACCATCGTCCTGAGGTGTCACAGTCCTCTTCCTGGAGAAGTGTTGGAGGGAASGAACTGTTTGTAATAAGCTAGAAAAACATCCTTTTAAAAACTGTTCTGTGCCATAGCCTTAAGCTGGCTCTGCAGGATCTCCTGCGCTCACTGGAGGAGCTGCTGCAAGGGAAGCCTTRTTTGCCTGCATAGATGAATAGCATGCAGGCTTGTCCAGGCCTTCCAAGCGCTGTGAGTGATCCCTTTGCCAAATTGGAAATGTGCTTTTGGGTTCTGGCACTTCTGATCAGAGTAACTGGAATCTTTCAGTCTCTCTTTTGCTATCTGTTTAATGAAATTGCTGCTCTTGGTTTAAATCCTTGGTGTTGTGTTAAAGAAGTTGCCTTTATAAGGATCCTACCTTGATAAAGCAGTGGCTCCTGTCCAAGCATCATAATTTGTTCCACCTTTCTTCTTCCCCATGCTGGAGTAGGGCAGAAGTAACACCTTCAAAGTCAATGGAGATGCCCTGGTGGAACATCGTTAGGGTTGTGGTAAATGGGGCCGAGTCTGGATGGAGGCCTGTGGCCAGTGGTGTCCCCCAGGAGTCCGTGCTGGGCCCAGTGCTGTTCAACTTGTTCATCAGCGACTTGGATGAGGGCACAGAGTGCACYCTGAGCAAATCTGTGGATGACACCAAAGTGGGTGGGATGGCCGACGCTCCAGAGGGCTGTGCTGCCATCCAGAGGGACCTGGATGGGTTGGAGAGACAGGCAGAGAGGAACCTCAGGAGGTTCAACCCCAGGCACCAGAACAGATTAGGGGCTGACCTGCTGGAAAGCAGCTCCATGGAGAGGGATTTGAGAGTCCTACCAGCTCAAGCCCTGCTTGGCTTGTCTGAGGAGCAACACAGCACCTTGGGGACCTTGGGGAAAGGCCACAGAAATGATCTGAGCTTTGGTTCTTTAGTTAGGGCTCCCTGGCTTTGGAGGCTGAAAGACTTAAAGCACAAATAGGCAGTGCTGTGAAGATGGTGCATTTATGATAGTGAGCTCCCCAAAACTCTTCTTTTTGGCTCTTCTCTAACTGTTGCTGCCCCTTGTCGTACAAGATGAGACTCAAAGCTAGTGAATTCTATGTGTTTCTATTGATTTTAATGGGCTTTGGATGCAAGCCCAGGAATATAACATCAGATGTGTTGGACCAGACCAAAAGTCCATCTATTTCGAGCGTCATGTGTCTGACATTGCGCAGTAGCACAGCTGCATTTGGCATTGAATCGTTATCTGGCATATCAAACATCTGTCCTGTAGCTAATGTGGTGCAGAATAAGGAGTTCTGCAAATAACTGGCTGCTTATTTTGGTGTTTTGGAATGTGTGTGGGGTGGTTGGTGGGAGGGAAATATGTTGGACTTAATGCATCCCTCCTCACCTCCATCCTGACCTGTGTCTCCAAATTCTGATGCAGCCTGAGCCTGGTTCTGATTAAGTACACATTAGCCTAAATGATAAGATTTTCTTTTTAATAGGAAAACAGATTTATCCTTGAAAAGGTTAAAACTAGACATTCATAATTATATACTTATACAATTCAGCAAAATTTGTATGAGATATAAAACGCGCTGGCCTTGTCGAGCTGCCGTTTTACTTACAGTTTTTCCAGTTGTKCTTTTCTGCACCTCCTGCACCATGGAACCCTCTTGGTGGAAGGCAGGCAGCAGTGCTTACGTGATGTTGCTGGAGGAAACCAGTGAGCTCCATGGCTAAAGACAGACAGGCTAGTGTCTATTGGGGGCTGCAGGCGCCGTTAGGGAGCACACGCAGGGCTGCTGCATCACTGCGTTGTGTTGATCACAGCCCTTGCTATGCCGATGTTGACGTATCGCTGAGCAGGGCACACGCTTACAAACCTCGTGCTGGATGTGGCCAGAAAGGGACAGGTCCTTTTGACAGCAGATTTTTTTTTTGCGGGAGAGGCTTTTAAACTGAAAACAAACCAACAAAAAGCCCAGAGCTAAAAGGTGTGTCTGTGGACATATTATTTATTTAGAAAATATGCTTTTGGTAATCTATTTTTGATAATAATAGCAATTGTAAAAATAGAAACAAGCTAATTCTTCTTGTCTGTCCTAAGTGTAAATCCGTCAGCTTATGGCAAGGTAGACCTGGTGGTTCATGTGTTGAAAGTTGCGCCCTGGATCTGGATCACTTGGCCCAGTTTCTTGGGTCCAAGAAAATAAGTTGGCAGATGTCTTCATTTTGCTCAAAGTTAATTTTTGATGATAAAGCTCCAACTGTTTCCATTAAGTGATGAAAACTGAAACAGTCTTCACTCCTTTGGAGGCCGTGGGCTTATGAGCGGACACAGCTCATACGTAGGACAGACGTGTCCAAGGCAGCATGTCCTGCTGAGCAAAGTGCTGGAGTGGCATCTGGGAGCACCCTGCTCTTCCTTTAGCCTTGAGGACAAACTGACCGTCTTTGTAAAGCCCTTTGACCAGTGAAAAGCACTGGGTACGAGTGTGTTATCTCTTCCTAGTWGGAGTTGAGCTTTGGACTAAGATCCCTTTTCTCCAGAGAATCAGGGGTTGTAGTCTGCAGGCTGCTGTGTAGATGTTCCAGCCGAACTCCAATTCTGATTTGCTTTTTGAAGCATAATTTAACTTCTAAATGTGGGGTGCCTGTGGGGTGGGAAGCTGGTCCTGGGGTAGAGGAGAGGGTTCTAGTCTGATTATTTAAAATGAATTAGTTCTGATGAAATATTTATCCTTTAAACAACACATTTAATACAGTGAATTGCATTTTATTTATTAATGGATGTTGCAGTGAGATTTGGAGAGGGGTTCTACTAAAGTGCGTGGTTGTGATATTGCAAAATATAGTAATGACTATAATATTTTATTGAATTATTAATATGCACTGTGCCGGCAGAACCACAGAAGTGTCAGATTTCAAAATTACTTTCATTTGAGGAGTGACATGTGGGCATGGTTTTGCTTTTCTTGATAGATTAGTTTTTCTAAAAAATAATTATTATTGTTAATTAAAGCAGGGACAAAATGAAAGCAGGAAGGACAATTGGGTCTTGCCACGCTTAGCTCAACTCTCTCCTCTTTATTAAAGCAAACCCAAGAAATGGAACCAGCTTCTGGAATTCCCTCTGTTACTTTTCAACCAGAGATGCCATACAAGCAAGGGGAAGAGACCGAGGAGTGTTCATCGGGCCGTAGGGCTGAGACTGCTGCTTTCCTAGCAAAACACCCATGTCTCGMTGCTACCTGCAGCTGGCTCATTTGCCTGCTTCACCCATCTCTTGGATCTTCATATCCAAGAAAGCTGGACAGGGCTGTGCTGTCTCTGTAGACCAGATTCTTCTCCCCCAGGACAGACACTTTACCCCATCAGAGGCCTGACTTGGAGCTAGTGATTCTGCTCCGTTCAATTCGTGCATCTGTCCTTGTGAATGATGGTGAAATCTGGCCYTGGGACCCCAGTGCTCACCTCTTTAGGGAGCTGCTTCGTGTTTGCTTGTTTCTGATATCAGTTCAGGTTGGGGAGGATGGGGGTTCCCGTTAGCTCCCACAAGCTCCTGCTCTGGAAKTCCCAAGTAATCTGCTTGTCCGGTTGCTCCCTCGCTTGCACTGCTGAGCTGTTTGAGTGTCCTGGGCTTTATYGGGTACAAATCTGGTGGATAAACTCCTAGCCACGTATCTGAGAACATGTGGCCAASAGGTTGCAGTAGGAAATTTAGCCAGTGCTGCAGAGACATATACAAAGTTGCCTGGATTAGGATGTGCAGCTTTCTTAACCTTAGACATGCCTGAGTCTTCTTATGGTCTGAAGAAACAGACTTCACAGAGCTGATGGGGGAGAGCTCTGGACTTTATCTGAAGAAGGATAATTGCATCTTTATGGATAATCTGGGAAGACTGGGCTCCTTACGGATCCTACTGTGGAATGAAACTGGATTCATGTGAAGCTGGTGGGAAGAAGGTGATTCTGAGGCGTATCAGACTAAAACAGTGTGAGCAAGGGCAGAATAGGTTTAGAGMTGCATATAAATCCTAGGAAAGTCACTGAAGCCTTTTCTTTATCATATATGGGAAGAAAGAGAAGTACCAATAGCCATTCTCCTGCTCCTTGGCTTCTAGAGAACGCATTTGCKAAGTCTTTCAGCAGAACTGTGTTCATGTGAATTGAAGAACAGCTCTTCAAATAGCATCTGGCATTAAACTGTCATAAAAGTAGATTAAGTGGCAGTAATATTAAATAAATATATAACTTGGTTGAAAGGGCATTAGTCTCAATGTCTTGTTCAGATATGCTCTTTTTCAGACCGCCTTTGTTTACGTGTTATTTACTGGACAGGAAAGCCTTGGACCAATCCTGTTTCTAAAATCTTGCCTTCRGGTTTCCCCCGTCCATCTGCAGGTGAGAAAGAAGCAATAATGTGTGGGCTAAATTTTGGATTTAGAGCTGTAGTTGCCGAGTTATTGTCCATGTTTTGTGCAAGAAGGATGGAGTAGTTCGTCCCTGGATCACTTAACTGTCCATCAGTTACCTGCTGTACCAGCGAGGTTGTACTGTACTCGGCATGATTTGTGCTATTGCAGTTTGTCTTTAAAGGGGAACCTCTGGAAGAAATCTATAAAAGTCTCAGTCACACCGGAGTCTTCATGGCTCCAATCTGAGCTCCCTTTCCGTTGTTTATCAGCTAATCTGGAGCATTGTGCAACATGTCAGGGTGAGTAGTGGCAGACTCCCATGCTGTAGGTAGCTAATGACAGCAGGATCAAGGCTGGTGTTTTCAAAYTGTGATGCCTAAGAACATCTATAGCTTGCAGTGCTTTCTAGGGATTCTTTTCCAGAATTAGGACATTATCTGCAGGTAGGGTTTGTGAACATATTCTYATGCTTTAAAAAAAGAATTCACGTTAACTTCTCATGGAAGAGGAGCTTTCTCAGATGTGGACGTGCCACATCTTAATGCAGTGTAGGTGTGAGACTGAAATGGGATACTTGTGAGAGAGGAGGATGTTTCAAAGTGGAAGRGTTTTTCTCCATAAATCACTAAAACTCCAAATTTTCAGAGCCCAAATCACAGCTTGCATTACTTGTGATGTGCTTGACTGAAATGCCTTCTTCCTTTGCAGCTAATTCATAGGCATTTGATGTCCCTGACGTATTGTTTGAGCCATGTGCTGATTTCTGTGTGCTGAGCAGATCCAAGATCTTCTGGGATCTCCTCTTTGCTCTGTTATTGTAAGTCTCCAGTGACCCTGCTTGCTGACATACATGCAGTTATTCTTATTTATGGCAACATATTTGAAWGCAGGCTCTGGTGCAGAGGAACTTCTGGGCACTGGTGTATCACTTATGTTAGAACAAACATGTGGGAATTGACCGCTTGGTAATTGGGAGTTTGGTCATTCTCTTTGTCTGAGCAGCCTAGACAAGGAAGAAGAGCCAGAACTAATTGAAGCAGAAGTGTAACCTGGCCTTGCTGGGGCACTGAGGAGATTCTGCTCGATRAAATCCAATCCTTTTATTGGCTTTTTGGGTCTTTTCTTGGGAGTTTCTTCTTATACAGAGGAAACTCCAAGATAATATCATGGTTTTATCTCCCAATAGCTGCAGCTATGGGAGGAGTTGGGGATTGCCTCTAGGCAGAGTTTATGTCAGTGGCTTTGAAAGGAAGAAGGGGGTCTGGGAAAAGAGAGGTGAAAATAATGGAGATAAGGAAGATGCAAGGAGATGGGACACCCGGGGACCTTGGCCAGGGATGGATAGTGCAGCATGAACGGACGTGATTTTCTGTAAGCTGAGGCCTAGTGAACATAGTGCTGGAGTGGGGAGGTGAGCAGGGCTGTGTGCAAGATGATCATGTAGGGTAAAAGCTCTGATCTCACCGTTGCTTAGATAAAACCAGTGCACAGATCTCTTGTGGGTTGTGGTTTACTCTGTCTGACCCCTGACAAGATGTAGATAGAAAATGAGCTGAGTCAGGCGAAATTCTTCCCTGCATTCCTTGCAATCTCATCCTGAAGGGATGACTTCTTGCAGCAAGGGTCTTTGACAGTGGGATGAATGGGAATGTGCAACAGACACCTCTGATTCTCTAAATACCTTGGAATGTTTGTGGGGTCTCTGCTGTAAGATGGAGGGTCTGAGTCTCTCTCAACCCCGGGAACTGCAGCCCTGTGTAACAAGCATGGGGCACTTCAGCTGGTGGCTGAGGACTGGACTGAGAGCAGTCCCGCTCTGCTTGCTGTGCTTACGTGGGAAAGGTCTCGTCTCAGGACAGGAGCTGGGCTTTCTTGCACCTTGCAGAAGAGGGTTTGAACTGGAGTTCATTCCTGGTTTTTGAGTCTGCTGTGTGTCCATACAGCAGTACTGCAGATGTGGCTCTGTGGCCTCTGCAGCAGCGCATGCAGAGAAGTGGGTTTGGAGACTGGAGTCACCTGAAGTTACCTGAGTTGCACTCTGAGCTAGGTTGTGGCACCCAGCAGCTTCCCCTCCATCCATATGGCCTCTTTAATTCAGTCCCCTGCTCTGTCTTCGTGTTTGTGTAGCTGTGACATGGGGTGCCAGCAGTGATGGGGAGCAGCAGCCTTTGATTCTCCAGGGATGGCTCTTGGCTTCCCCAGGACTTTCCAGAGCCTGATTAGTTGACCAACCTCAAAGCAGCAGCTGGGGAGGGATCGATSTTCTCAGCTGGGCTCCCTGGTTGCTGGTGAGAGAGGGCACCCGGTCACTGAGGGGTTTGAGAACATTTAAGTGAAGCTGGTGGAATGCTGCAGGGGGTAGGAGGAGGCAGCTGCTTTAGAGGCCACTGATGATTCAGTTGGCTTTGAACCGTCCTGCTGCAGAGCCATGCACAAGAAAGGAGAGCGCCGGGGGGCTAGACCTGACTTCAGACTCCTTCAGGTATTTAACCCGCAGAGCAAAGACAGCAGGAAAGGCAAAGCAAATTTCTTCTGTGCCTGTGACTAATGACCTCTGGCTATTATCTGTCACCTTCTGCTGAGACAAGGGGGAAATGTAATGGGAAAATGGAAGGCACCAGCAGTTAGGGTCTTTGCAGTGGTTGGGTAGTTTAAGGAAGAGAAATACTTGGGAACCAAGCAGGAAAGTGGAAAATATGGGGACGGGGGGACCTAGTGGCAACAAACTCTGAGTACAGCAGGACTACAAAAAATGAAGTGCAGATGAGGAGTCTTTGGCCCTGGCAATGAGGGGACCTTTGGCAGGACCTTTTGGTCAGCTTTTGAGGGAGGAACATGCTCCTGTGACCTGTCTCTGGTCAGTGTGACTAAATGCTCCTCTGGGGTAAGGCCGTGGTTCCCAAAGCTCAGTGGATGTCAAACTCTCATTAATTCCGCTGCCAGGGAGGTATCAAAATCCATTGAGGAGCTGCAGCCCAGGAACTTCTTTCATTACCAACTATCAGGGCACAAATTGAAACTCAAGCCCCTGTTTTRTCTTGGAGATGGTAACAACCTCTGAAGATCCATGCAGAGTTGATTCGCCCCAAAGAGACAAGCAGGGGCATAAGAATCCAAGCGTTTCAAACACCTGTGTTTCAGGGACAAATCTGAATGGATTTAAAGTGCCATAAGGTCCTATGGACTCCAAACATGCTTAAAAATTTTCCTCAAGAACATAGGTTTTCAACACCTTGTGCATTTTCAGCTCTGTTCGGAAAAGGCAACCTTTACACACAGCTCCCCCTGATACTGCCGTCCAGTAGACCAGCCCCAGCTGCTGGCCTGAGTGCACAACATTGACCTGCAGAGAAGGACTGCGATGGGGCGGGTGCAGGACATGCTACTCATGCAGTTTGCTCATTTACTTTGCCGAGACTGGAAAGGAGAAACTTCTTGCCTAGATCTACAAAGATCTTAAGAGTGGGAAAGGTTTCTGGCAGAGCAGTCAGATGAGAAGAAGACGCCCAAAGACTGTGCTGGAGCTGACGGCTGATGTTTGACAGCACCGTCATGGATCGTCCCACCAGCTGCTTCCAGGAGATCTCAGGAGGCTGTTGCAATCCCAACTCCCCGCGGGGGTTCCCGGTGTTGTGTGTGTCTGTGTRTATATGTGGATAATCAGCAAAGTTTCTTTTTTCCCCTGCCTGCTCAAGGCAGTCGTTCAGCATGCCTCCTCCTACACTGCTATTCTTACCTCCTCCTAATCAGCGTGTTCTCAAACATCCAGAGGCTCAGAGAAGAGCAGCTCAGCTCTTCCCACGCCGCACTGAACACCTGAAGAGCAGCTTCCCTCCCAACTCCAGAGACATGGAGCCTTGCAGAGTGCTGGGAGAGAGAGTGATGATGCTGAATATGATGCTGAGCATGATGCTGAGCTTGAACCAAGCGGTCTTTGGGCACAGATCCTTTCTTTAGTGCTCTGTAAGAAGGCTGGATCCCAGAGCCTTAAGTTGCTAAAATATTGTAGAATAATTCAGACAACGACCAGAAAAGCCTTGACAATTTTCTTTCTTTGCATTGTTTTCCCTTCTTTTTTCCTCCTCCACCATAAGYTTTTGTCAAAACAAAAACTCTTCCTGGAAACATTCACTTTTGATGGATTCATTTTRKTTTTTTTATTGCTGGACCCAAACGTTCCTGATCTGTCAGAGACTSCCAGCCTCACAGCAGGCGTTAACTTGGGGACAAAATCCCCAAAGGTGTGGGGTGCACCAGTACATCTGAGAAACGCTTTGAGTTTAAGGTAACAGGGAGCCCGAGAACTCTAAGTATGTGTTGCTAGTGCTACAGACCCGTGTGTGGCCAAGGCAGGAGCTGCGTCTCCCCAGGCTGGGCAGTTTTCCYGTCACTGTCAGCTGCATCAATCTGAGCCCAGCAGCTTCACCACAAGGCCTCGAGGAAAATTCTCAGTGCGGTCTCTCGACACGTTAAGTGGTGAAYACTGAGAGCTCAGCACCGTGGCAAACAGTTTGTTTTCACCCTCAAGCCTTAGAGGCTGGCAGAGTACTCGCTGCAGAGCTTGCCATTCCACTCTTTGCCCTGAACACAGTTACCTATTTTATTATGCYGTTTTCATTAAAGGTCAGATTTTCATATACATTTGCTCCTGAAGCCTGAGTGAGCAACGGCATTTTAACTTCTCTCCAAGAGCGTGGTTCCAACAGAAAGAATGGAGGGGCAGTGGGGAGGGACAGCAACAGAGCAGCAGCTATCCTACCAGATCACACTGTAGTTGTCTGGAGCCCAGGTTTGCAGCTGCTTATTTATGTTATGATTGTACTAGGAATCCAACTGAGATTGACTCATTATTCCAGACACTGTTTTTCCAAAGAGCAGGAGATGTTGACCCTCATAGTGTTGACCCTGTTCAAAATGATGGCTCTGCTTCTCTATGTCTGTCACATCTTGCTCCGTTCAGCTCTCCCTGTTCCCATTTGCTACACCTGGGACTCATATTGCTGATCCAAGCTCTAGCTGGCAGCAGAAACCAAACGCTTCCACCTTTCTTTCACCCATCCACCTAAGTTTGAAGACTAAATAAACCCCAGACCCAAGTCTCCTATTCACCACTAATATCTTAAACCTTCCTTCTTCGTTTCTCAACCACTGCACAAGTGGGCAAAATTGTTTCTTCTCATCTACACTGCAACCTGGCTTTAGAAGCACGTGTTGAAATTTTTCCCTGATCTTAAAGGGTATCCAGGTCTTCCTTGGCAGCAGTCCTTAATTCACTTGCTTTGCAAGCTTTTTCCTCTCTTGCAGCAGCACAAGAAAGAATCCCGCCAGGAATGCCAGAAGTACTGAGGGCCAAACTCTCAGTAATAAATTAATAACAGATGAAAACTGGCTCCAATGTCCCAAACTCAACCACATCAAAATCTTTAATGACAGCTCCAGTAAACTCAGAGATATTGCCAGCAAGAACAGGATATGTGATTTGCAATGAATAGCACAGACAAACACAGCGTCTTTGTCTGTATGTGGAGGCCTCTGAGCAAATCTCAGCTTGCTGACAACACGTATTATTTAAACCTCTGACATTTTAAAAGTTGACCCTATGGATTGATTGCAGGCGGTTCAATATAAACATTCAGCACATGATACTTGATATTTAAACTTGCTAGCTTAGATTATAAATGTTGACAGATTTATCTGTGACTGGAGCGGATCGGAAAGTATTTTGTGCTCCTGTTTAAAGTTTTAGCACTTCCCCATTTTTGTAAACATTTATCATACAGTTTTTAAAATTGCTTGAAACACTATAGCATTTTATCCAGCAGTGAACTACCAAAACCCAAGGCAACTTCCTAAAAGTCATAAATATTTTGATGAAAACCAAAACTTTACATTTCCAAACGAAACTTTCCATTTTTTTTTAAGAAAACAGATTACAGTGAAAAAGACCTCAATAGTAGTTTGGTAATCATTCCTTATAAAACTCATGGTATTGCTTTTAATTTCAATTTAAACTAGAACTACATGCATTTGAACTCTAAGAAAAAAAAATAATTCCCAATTTAGCTTTTGCAATAAGAATATTGAAGAGTAATGTGAAATAAGAGCATGTGTCACCCTACGATCCCCACTCACCTTTTCATACTTAGGGCTGGCTGCAGCTGTAGCACAGATGAAGGGAGCTGCACAGGGACCTRTTTGCTGCCTGTAGTGGTTAGATGGGCTCAAAGAAGGGTTCACCCTGTGCATCCTCTGCCTAGTCCTGCAGTCCAGATACATTGCTTAGAACTTCTATGTATTRAAACCATTCAATGTACCTATTATCACTAGTTTTCTCCAGAAAACCTCTTGCGTGGAAGGGTCGGTTGTTTTGTTACAAAGCTTTGCCTCTTTGAGGTGAAGTGTTTACTCGTGTTCTTTTGTGCCCRGCAGAGCAGATATGCAGTTACATGGAGAGCTGGCAGAGACGATATGCTGCAAAGCRTGGTCATAGCGTCCTCTTCCATCCYCTAATCGCTTCAAGGCTTRCTCGGTCTCCTTGATCACTTGCTGTTGTTTGATAATCCTGTGTTTGTTTATGGGCATCTCGGCTCCCTCCTCACGGCTGCCACTCAGCACTTGGGGAAACTGATAAAGTCATCCCGAGCAGATAGTGTCAGCTCCTGCCTGCCGGGCTGTGGCGRGGCACGATCCATCACTGCTCCTGGAAGGCAGAGCCCTGCCTTCCACCTCCTGTGCTTTCTCTGCTGTGTCTTGGAATGCTCTGGAAACCACGAGAGCTGCATACCCATCATTGCTATCGTATGCAAAGCCTTGCAAGAAGGCTCTGGTCGCTTGGATTTTTTGGCCTTCGTTTTCTGCACTGTGGAATGAAACACCTCAGAGCTGACACCTTTCCACATCGGAACGGAAATCASAATTTAGCAAGCAACAACTTTTCATTAACATCAAAAAGTTAAAGCTGTTCACTGAACATTCGGGGCAAATAGTTGTGAACACAAGAGCCACCTCTGGGACTGCTGATGTCCCAGCAGCCCTTTGGGATCCCAGAGGATTTTAGTCCTCGGACTGACCTTTGATGAGTGCTCTTCGAGTATTTAAATAACTTATCTCGGTATAGGGTGTTTGTGAATTTGGCTGGCCAGGGAGGGTTTGGGGAGAGGCACTCCAGGAGTTAATAGCAGTTGTGCTGTGTCTCTGTATCTCCATTAAAGCGTTTAACTCCATAGCAACTGCATGTRCTCCTCTCCCTAACCCATCCCTCACCGCAGCCTGACTGGAGCGTGCCCAAGGCTGGACGTTACTGAGTGATGAATTATGCAGAGTTGCTGTGTCTCATGTTTTACCATGATTCATTTGCCCTCTCGTGATTAGAGCTGACCCTGAAAATAAGGCAAATTCGGTGTTTCTGGGGATGCTTCCCACTGCTCCTGTGTAGCTGCTCCTGTCTTGTGGCCAAGTCYTGTGCGCTTGTTTTATGGTCATTTTCCTCCACAATGTGCGATTGTTTTCCAGGTAATTTACTGGAAGCAAAGGAGGCTGTAAGTCTTGTCTGACATAAAACTAAGGGTATTCAACACAGTGTCTAGGAAAAGAAAATGCAAACTTTCGACAGTGCTTGTGGGTTTATCCACAGAAAGAATTGCTAGCAAGTTTTCCCCCCTTTTCTTGTTGCATTTCTTTKTTTTGACTTCAAATAAGCAGCAAGGTCTTTGCTGCTGGTGAGGATGAAACTTMTTCTCTTCCATGGAGGAGGCGGAGTACTTTGTTGAGATAGGGGCTAAGTAACTCTGACAGACACCCAAGGTTTTGACGTGGAGGTTTACAAACTGGGTTAGCCCAGTTTGCTTGGCCGTTGGGACTAGGC
The DNA here is from genome assembly GCA_003342815.1 of Eudromia elegans. Classification (NCBI taxonomy): domain Eukaryota; kingdom Metazoa; phylum Chordata; class Aves; order Tinamiformes; family Tinamidae; genus Eudromia; species Eudromia elegans. The sequence continues at coordinate 1,966,082 of PTEX01000030.1, forward strand.
TTTGGGTGTGTGTATGGCCAGTTCCTTTGCTCATCTGAGAAGCAGTAATTTGTTAAGCCTAACAACTTAATTGCTTGTAATTGGCCTGTCCATACCCTGTGATTTCAAAGTGCCAGCTGGATGGAAAAGCTCAAATGGGTCTTCGAGCAGATTGTTTGCTACTGAATGAGCACCGTATCACACTAGTGTGAGTGTCTCTGTGCTACAGGACTGTGTGCTCAGGGGGTGTCCGGTTGGTGTTTAAGAGCCTGTTACCTTCCCTTTCTTTCCTTCCTGGTCCTGGCTCACAGCTGTGTGGTGCCTGGGAGCAATGAGGACACTCAGGCAGGTGCACCCAGTGCCTAGAGACCTGTTGCAGAGAGATTTAAGGGAACCGTTGTCCTGTGTCCCCAAGGTTTTATGGTCTCTCACCACTTGCTTCCCTTCCCTGCCTCCCCACCCCAAGTCCCTGTTCTTGCCAGCTGTCTTTAAGCGAGGTGGTGATGTAAGGCCTGCCTGCACGTGTGGTGTTCTCAGTGCCAGGATGACTTTGATATACAGGGCTGTGATGTTGGTTCATTATTCTGATGTATCTGTCTCGCTGCAGTGAAGATTGATTCCTAGAGGCACTAATCTTATTTCCCTGGTTTTTCAAAATGCTCCTTAATTGCTCCGTTTCAGGTGTTCGTGACAAGCCAAGTCCTATTACTCTCCTAAGCACTGCTGGCTGCAGCTACTGAATGGTCCAATTCAATTAAAAAATAAACCAAAAATGAAATCCCAAACCGGACAACTTCTGCAAAGCTCCAAATGCTGATTGCTTTTTCCCTTTGCTGGTAAAAGGTTTTTATGTGACGTGAGCATTGTTGCAAATTGGTGGCTGCCTGTGGTTGTCATTCTCTTGTACTTCACTGTGACCGCTTGGGTCCCAGGAGCTTGGCATCAAAGAGTCCTGGGGACACTAGTCAGATAGTTCTGACTAGTTCTGATAGTTTCCCAGAGCAGGACAACTCTCCTGTTCTGTGAGTTAGCAAAGGAATTGGTTATGGAGCATTGGGGCTTTAGGTGCTGCAAGATGTGGTGCTGCATATGGATGTAAATGGTCTAGACAGCTGCTGTCCCTCAGCACACAAGGGGAATGGCCGCTGGAGCAACCTCGCCTCGTCTCCATGTGAAGCCAAACACGCTCTTGTGTTAGCTCGTTAGCATTGGTTTGATGGTTAATCACCTTTCCTTAGTGTTTTCTAATGTGAATATTCCAACCGCCAGTGGTCTCCAAGATACAATAACTAGTTCTGATGCCCTATTAAGCAGCAAAATGAATGAGTTTTTCACTTTAAAGTGGTTACTTTATGGTTACCAAAGAAAGCCAATTTGGGAAGGTTCCTTTGACTCCAGTTTTGGGAACCAATTTATTAACTACCCGAGTAAGTGCAGGCAAAAAGCAGTCTGGAGCCAAATGTGGGATGCAGAGGGTTTCCATTCCGAGCGTAGCAGCTGTGCCCAGCAGTGGCTCTACCCTCTCTGCCTGGAGGCTACTCAGCTAAAGCACGTTGGTGTTTCCAGTGAGCAGAGCGAGTTTTGCTTTGCTTGGGGAGCTTGGTGGTGTCTCAAGTCCCAGCGGCTGCATTTTGCTCTCTGCTTGTATTGCTGTTAAACTAACTGATGCTTTGGGGGAAGCTTTGAAAAACTTTGTTTTGGGAACCTCTCGCTGCCATCTCAGAAGTGTTCTGTATTTCTGTTCATGTTTCTGCCTCCGTTTGCTCTGAGGACTGGGAGGATGTTTGGTGTTTCTACAGAAGGTTCACTGAAATGAGCGTGCCCTCAGCAAAGCAGCTCGAGGGGGTGTTTTTATAGGGGGAAAGTTGTCAGAAACTGCTGAGCAGCAGTAACTGCAGCCTGTGTTTAGGTGTGTTAACTGTGGGGAAGAGAGAGGGGATGGGAGGCACTCCTGGTTGAACTGTATTTTATCCTCCCCGTGCTTGGGGAGCGTGGACACAGGCCGGCTCCCTGGGTCTGGAATTCCTGTGTGGCAAACCGCTCACAGTGGCAGTAGCCTCATTAACCCCAGCAGCAGCTGCAGATGGTGCTCTGTGGAAATGCAACGAGCTGATGATTTTGCCTGACGTGGAGAGTTTGCACTGTGGGAGTGGGGGGATTCCGTGTGCTGGCTGCTGCTCAAGTGGGTGCCCATTTGCCCCTGTTGCCCAAGCACAGCCCATTTCCCTGCGCTTGCCCCCGTGCTCTTGGACACAAAAGCTCCTTTTCCAGTGTGTTGGTTCGGGAAGGCTTGAGCCCTGCGGTTAGTGTGATAGGCTTGTCTCAGGAGACGAGCGGCGTTGGGTTGCTCGGCTGTCAAAAGCTGGCTCCCCATATCTGTATTTAAGTAACTAGGCTTGCAAATGGCTCTTCAGAGGAATGTCAAAATCTTCCCTGGAGAAAGGGATGGATAAATTTGGAGTGCCTTAAGCTACTGTTGCTTTTAGAGCTGTTTTGTATCTTGTATGTGGGTTAAAAAAATAATCCCTGGAAGCCAGAGACCCCCCTTTGGTTTATAGATCCAAGATCCCTAAAATCTCTGCATGCCAGAGAGAAGGTTTAGGACTGGGCTTCAGCAGGAGAGCTGATGTCATCGCAGTCCAGTGCTGCTGTAGTCTCGTCCTCGATGTCTCACTCTCCCAACATAAATGTTCTGCCTCCTTAGCTATAAAACAAAACCCAAGTGCTCGTAAAACCTCTTCTACTGGCTTCTTTTTTTTTTTAATTGGAATGACTGAGCTCAAAATAGTTGGTCTGTGAGATAGAGGAAGAGCCTAGGTACAGACCTGAGGATGCTCAATGGGCTTGGGAGCCTCTTTCCTATGGTCCCAGTTGGAGGCCTGGGAGTGCAGAAAGGAGCAGTTTGTGCACCCCTCTCTGGGATGGGCTGCAGTGTTGGGGTTCAGCACCGTCAGATCCGTCTGGCTTAAGAAATGCCCTCACTCGGGGCCTCCTGCATGTGAACTGCAGCTTGATTTCCCTTTGTGAGGTCAGTGCAGCTCTGTGTGAAGCTGGGTGTGTGTGGACTGGGTCTGGCTGTGGCTTGAAGCGACGGATTCAGATGCCAAAGCTCCAAGTGAGGCGTAGGAGCTGTAGGTATCCATAAGAGCAACTAATCCTGCTCTTGGTGCTTTATTGCTTCCCTCCTTCAAGGGTGACTGAGGGAACGGTTGCTGTAGGTCCCTGAAGCAGTCGGTGCTTGGGAATATGGCAATGACCTTTTAGGAGTGTGTTCCTGGGTTCATGCCAGCTAGAGGCTACAATTGATGGTCCTTCATTACCCCGTGCTTCGTTTACCCAGCTGAGTTATATTCTTTAGGGTGGAGGTAGGGCTGCAGGGCTAAATCATCCTTGTCTGATGGAGTGATGGCGGAAAATGAGATCACAGCTAGTGCAATTTACTTGTTCTTAATGGTTGCCCGTTAGAGAAGATGATGATTCCCTGCCCTATCCCCTCTTTCCCAAGCCCTTCGTACGTGCTTCCCTTCGTGCACTACAAGCCCGGGGAGGGGGTCAGGCATGAGGAGCAGGTTGCCTTCTCTTGGGCAATGTCTACAGGGTCTTGTAGCCTTTGACACCACCAAGGTACAGGTAACTTCCATGGTTGTTACCACCTGAAAAAAGTACTTGTCCCAGTTAAGGTGTCCCCATCTCAGTGGGCTGTCACAGAGAGCAAGAGCTGGCTTACCCCCTCGGCAAGCGTTACTGCAGAAGGAGGGGAGATGCCGAGGTGCTTTTCACCCCGGGTACCATTCATGATTACCCTGATGAGGTAACTATGAGATGTTTAGTGTCAGGGAGACTCGAGGGGATGGATGCTGCCATTGGTGCAGGTAGGGGTGTTTGAGCCCTTTGCACTAACCTGGAGTGGGAGCAGTTGGGACCTGAACTAGTTCCTGAAGCCGTGGGTCGTCATTTCTTMACATATTGCTGTTGTCCAGCTGGTCCATCTGACCTCCCACATGGTCAACTGGCTGTGGACAACTGGATTTTGTCACCCTGCCGCTCCGCGGAGCTGGGCTTTGAACATCATCCGTTAGACATCAGCTATGTCTATGATCTTGGGACTTCTAATGATGTTGAGATGTATAATTCTAAGATATACAAAGAGCCCTATGGGAAGCTTTACGGATTACATCTTCATTACACTTTGATGTTACAGCTTCTTTACTGTTTGCAGTGCCCTGCGGTTGATTTTAAGCCCTTTAGGGAGGGATTCCTTTGCGTTCTTTGCCTTTTTTTATTTAAGGAAAAAAAAAAAAGAGAAACTTTCTACAGAGCTGGAGGAACTTTAAAAGGCTATTTTGGAAAATATCCACCCATTTCTCTAGCACTCTGCTATTTGCATGGTTTGAGTTTGTTTCTTTCTCCTTTCTTAAGTAGAACTAGTCAAAGAAGTTATTTTGGGGGAGAAAGTGTGAGAAAGTGAAAGTTTGTTTGAAATGCCACGTTTTTAATGTTCTGTGATTTAAAAAAAATGCTTAAGAAAAGTGTTCTTTTGTATTCAGTGGGGGAAAACCACTTTAATTTTTCATGACTGGAAAAAGGACAAAATGTTTACATCAGAAAAGGCAAAAAAATGTTTGCTTTTTGTCAAAGGCATTTCCTATTAGAAAGATGTTTGGGAGGAAAATTATTGACAACCTCTAATATTTAGCTACTGAAATGTTTCTAAGTGCTTTTTGTGCTTTATAACTCCTCACATTTATTGATCACTTGAGCTTTCACTAACCTTGGTCCTCCTAGCTGTTCGTCTGGCAGTATATTACACATTGTATCCCTTTTTGAAATCCCTCCTATAAAACATCTTAGATTTGAGCAAACGTATTCATAAAGCATTACCGTGAAGGACCCGAAAGCAGAACAAACATTGCGGGACCACAGTCACTCCATTACGTTTGGCAGTGACTCCAAGCTGTGCATTTACTGATTTTCATCAAAACGGGGGTTATTTGTTTCTAGCGTGTGTGTTTTTTTAGCACAAACTGGATTTTAGTCCCATTAGTTGCATGGCAGAACCTTTGCCCTCTCCCAAAGCGACGCACTTGGGAATGTTCTGAGCCTTCAGGAGAAGGTCTCATGGCACAAACAGTTCTTAAATGGAGAAGTTGGGGCTCRATGTCCTTTCCATGTGACACCACCCAAGGGACTCCGTGGCACTCAGCTCTGCTGCAGCCTGTCCCCGTCATCCCGCTCGCGCTGGCACCGCTCTCCATGCAACGGCAGGGCCAGCCAGGCCAGGGAGCTGCTTCAATGGATGGGAGGCTCCGAAGCCCTAAACTCTGCATAATTTCCAGCCACTTGGGTATCATCCCCCTTTCCTCATGACCCAGCTTGCCAGGATGGGAGCAAGGTTAGCGCTTGTGACGAGTAGCYGGGGGTGGGCAAGGTGGTTGCAGTGATTGCTTGGGCTGCCAAATAGAAATGGCTGCATAACCAAGCCTGTAGTTTTTCCTCAAAGACCAGACATGCAGACTCCTGAGTTACTTTCTACTCATACTTCCAATTGCAATTCTTATTTTAAGCTCATCCTRGACCACTTTTACAGATCTTTTTTCAACCAAATTGTCCAGATTGTCCTRGCAGTCCCCCCTGACCGGGGACATGGTGTGTCTCATGACGTCCCTCAAAAGCCAGCACTCTCTTCAGGAGAGGCAGAAGTGTGACAGCTGTGATGCAATTAGCAGCAGGCAGGTTCGGAAGGGGCCAAGAGCTGCTGGAAATKAAGGAAACAGATGAAAAAAGGAAATATTCCTTGCTGTTTGCATGGAGATTTCAGTATGGGCTGGGAGACAGGGTCTCTCCGGCAGAAGCAGTGCTGCTGCATGGTGGAGGCACTTGTTTGAGGCACTGGGCACACAGGAAAATGGTTCACAAGTCATTTGTAAGTCGTTACTTGGCATTCTGGACRCCGCAGGTGGGTTTTGTGTGTTAACCAGCCTGCGTGCCATGGCTCAGCATGTCCGTAAGGAAAAGGAGCAGAGAGCTCTGGGGCTTGTTTACGGGTAACAGTTTAAAATCTGCCTCATTGCCAGCCCGGCTTGCAGCTGGTTAAATGCAGAGCAGCTCTTTGGACTCCTCAAGGTGTTGCTCTCTGCTTTCATGAGCACTTGCTGCTTACGGATCTTCCTCTCASTGTGTGCAATGGGGGTGATGAGTCGTCTCCATGAGTTTCCTCTGACTTCCAAGGTGCTTTCCAGCTTTTCCAACCTCCTRCTTCCAGACCTTGCTTGGGTGGGAGAACAGGACTCCTATTGCTGAACTAAGAGTTGTTCCCCAGTCCTAGTGCGGATCTGTATGGCCATCAAGTGGGAGAATTTCAGCATCTCRTCTGAAAAATATATAAAGACTCTTCCCTTCTGTGTGTTGATAACTATAAGGTCTTTTTCAGACTGATTAGATGTTTTGTATTTCAAACAGTGCCATGAAAACTGATCCATTTGGCATTACGCATTCGCTGGTCTGTTAGCAAATGTGGTATATTAGATGCTGATGATATTTCCTACCTGTGAGTCATGAGGTCCTTCAGCTGGCTGGCTTCATATTCATGTGGGATTTAAATGCTGGTGCTAAACATAGAATACAATGAGAGTTTCGAATATTATAGGTGATAATTATCAGTGCTGACATGCAGAGGGGCTGAATWTGACTTTGATTTCGCAGCTAGGAGCCACTGCCTTGGCTTTGATGTGACTGCAGGTAGCCGTAAAGCCTATGGGCTCTATGTACAGACAGTAAGCTTGGCAGAGCCTCTTTAGGTGGTTCAATGCAGCTGGGATACGATGTCTTGCAGTAAACTAGTGGGGTCTGTGCATTCTTGTGGCTGGTGGTAATGGAGAGGCAGCATCCAGGAGCTAASCCCTTTGCAGGAGTAGTTTGGATGCAGCAGCTGCCTTTTCCAGCCTTTGCTCTGCCGTAAATTTTCCTRCTTCGTTGTGTTATCACCTGCATAGCTAAACGGGGCCTCTATGAAGTCAGATCACTTGGAAATACCTGCCAGGCACAGCAAGTTATGATGTGAGCAGTGGACCTAGCGATCTCTGGTGTCCTGTGGTGCTCTCCTTTGTGGATTCTCTAATGTCTCATAAAGACTGTGCTTGGGATCCTCAGTTGGGTCACTGACAGAAGCTGCTATCCAGCTGTCTATTTTCAGGAAAGTTTCAGGATCAATACATTGGTGATTTCTTGACCTCTAAAATGTGCTTGAAGTTGGCTTGGTGGCATCATGAGTTGTTAATGAGAGATGGAACTGATGCACATACGTGTTCACAAGGAAAATGTGATTGCCTGAGCGTTGTGATCTTAAGAGATGTTAGAATCATCATGAAAAGGATTTTGTTTGTGTTTTGGTTTTTGTCATGGTCCATGCAACTCACTGTAAGGTCTCCAAGAACAGCCCATGTCATGTAGGCTTATTTGTGAAACAGACCTCTACAAAAGATCACAGTATTGAATCAGTTGAGATGTAGCTCATGAAACTTGAGGTTTCTGCAAGGGACACAGAAAAGATTGCTTGAAAATAGTTGATAGTTGAAAATATGCAACTCGGCTTGTGAGTTGCCTGGTTACTGGTAGGGCAACTCCAGAAACATGAGAAGTCTTCAGATAMATCTGATTTTACACTGAAGCCAGAACCCTTGTAGTTGGGTCTGGAGTTTTCTGATAACTTCTCAAGGGATGTGGTAATCTAAAGGTCATTCAGGCTCAGTTTACTTTGTGGGGAACTAAGGACTTAAACTGGAGTGACTCTCAGGACTTCAGAATGCCTTGCGGTGGGAGATGGTTAGCAGCAGGACATGGTGAATTCTTGGTTCTTTTGAGGACTTTCCTGTTGACTTTCAGCCAGTCAGTAAGCTCAGGGTGCTTTGAGTAATGCTTCTGCATGGAGGGAGCTGAGGCAGCTTCATTTCTGTGGCATGAGTTTTACATCCCACAAGTATCACCAGAGCACTTAGAACATTGCAGTAACTCTCAAAACTCTCAAAAAAAGAYACCTTTAATAAAGACTCAAATTGCTCATCTGAGACATATAGGCTGCAAAAGCAACCCACAATAGATAACTTGATATCTAGAGAATCTGACTAATCTAGACTATCTGACTAATTTGTAGCAATTAACTTGTTTCATAAATTGAACATATTTTCCTACTAGCAGATTGTTCATTAGCAATTTGGGATTTTTCTTAGGTTTACTCATTCTTTTAAAATTATCTCCTATGTATCTTTTGTGACTCATTTTTTGTCTACAGAGGACTTGTGAGTTCCTCCATACAAATGTTCAATGCACTGGCTGCTTTGAATAARCTCCATAGGCCATTTAGCGTTGGTTTGGTTTCTGGCTTGACGAAACTGTTTTGTTCAGGGTCAAGAGAAGCGTTCAGTTCATCTATACACAACTGTGCTCCAATATTCGTGTGAAATTTGCTCTTTCTTTTCGATTCCCAGACGGAAATGTACTCATKAAGTATTTGAAGAAACATTACATCACAAGATACTGGAACAAGATCAGGGCCAGATCTTGAGATTATCTGAGGAGATAGGAGGATGGAGGATACCAGTASGCTAAATTTTTAGCAGTTTGTTGTGGTAATTCATTTGATGAATGCAGCCAGATTAGTAAAATAGTTCTTCAGGAATATCTTATTTAGCCTTTCTCTTTTGCTACTGGATCAACTCTTAAGTATAGTCCCACACATGGGCCTAGATGCCRTTAAGTTGCACTTGCTGCAAGGGGTTGCATCTTCTCATCTATGTCTTGAACTCAACGTGATGTTCGTTCTCTTTGCATGCCGGAGAGTCAAGGTCCAGTGTGAGCTGAAGGCAGTGACATCTTTGTCCCCTCTTTCAGCATCAGGTTATCGTGGCTGGCAGAGAGGACATGAGTGAAAGAGCCTTCTCAGCTGCTCCTCAGTCAATGCAGGCTGGTAGCATGCGCTGAATAGAGACGTGGCATGTATGCTATCAGCTGCAAACCTGGCTTCTGTTATGCYCACATCTTGCTATATGGGCTTAAATGTTGATTTCAGTCTGTTGATTGTGTGGTTCAGGAACAGCTTTTATTTTTTAAGAGCTGTATCCTCCAGTATAGGGCCAAAACAAGCAGCTTGGGTGGTGCGGTCATCATAGAGCTGCAGAAATTACTCAGGTGCTTCTCTCCTTGCCCACTGTGAATGAGGTGGGGTAGTACAGACCTGTTTAACTGAGGCATAGCCTGACTGTGGGGCTGGTTGCCAGTGCCTTGGCAGTTGCAGCAGCCCAGCTGATGTATTCTAAAGCCTTTAATCAATATGCTTGATCCTAGCTGCATCTAGTACTAGCAAAAGTGTGGCCGGCTGTGGTTGTGCATCCTCATGGCCTTGGCCGCTAGAGCCACGATGACTTGTGCCTGTATGAAACTAGCAGGGGGTTCCTTCCTGMGAGGGGAGGGTTCAGCAATGGTTACCTGCAAACTCACCCTGTCTGTTAGTGAGAACAAAATCCTGCTCACTTGTAAGCAAAACTGGGGTACTGCAGCAACGGGGTGCATGGACTCGCGRGCCCRAGCCCGTTTCATAAGTGACGGATGYTCCAGATGTCCTAGAGCAGAGAGAAGGTCCGTCCTTACCGTTGTCCCAGGCTCAGAGCTCCTGTAACGCCCCGCTGGGGGCTCGCACGTGGTCTCTACCATCTATCTCGTCTATGATGGCCCCCACCTGGCATCTCTGGCAGGCAGAGGTGGCTTGAGCCGTGTCAGACCTTCTTGTCATGGCAAACACGTTCAGCCCGTGGTTGTTAATCAATGGTAAATTGGAATGCAATTGATATATGCATATGACATGCACATTAATTTAAAATGTGTTTATTGTAATTAGCACTATTACAATGAATGCCAGAGAAATCAGGGAGTGATTAACCTCGCATAAGCTTTGTTACTGTTTGTTTAGAAGTTTAACTTCAAAATGAGACAGTMAAAATGTTTATGGGGGATAAGATGTGGGGAAGTCATAGGGGGTGAGTTTAAGCATTGCTGAAGGGAGTTCATGCAGCTTTTGCTGGTCTCCTTTGTCTTGTTCAGGTGACTTCTTCTCTGCTATGTTTCTTCTGCCTGATTTGGGCCTGGTTTTGGTAAGTTTGCAGTGCTGAAGCTCCTCATGCTCTGTGCTGCTTTGTGGCATTTCTCTCTGAATTACAGTGTCTGCTAGGGACTGGGATAAAAGAATATGGGATGTGTGTGTGTGTGTCTATGTGCCACAGAGCAAGGCTTTGTGCTCGAGAGCCCTGGAAGGGGATGCCCTCCCTGGTGACCTGCAGACTCGAGCGCTGTCTTCGTAGTACACAGCAATGAACACTCRTGATCCTGTGAGGCAGGATGAGAGAAGAATGGGAAGCATGGAGCTAGGCCRTGTCCTATCCGCAGTGTTGGCCAGATGGTCCTGCTGGAGATGACAGAGCACCTTTGTGGCATCACAGGAATTCCTTACCTGTCTTTAGCACATGGTCGAAGCCCATCCACTCATTCTGCTGGTGTTCCCCTCTGGGAGCTTGCTGGGAATAGAGGTATTTGAGCCCACCACAAATATGGAGAAGAGCTCATGCTGGACCAACAGGCTTGTAGCTGGAAGACCAGGAGTCTCTGTTTTGTTTCCCACTTATGGAAATCTGCTTGGGGTGTTGCATTGRCTGTGTCTTCTGGAAGCGCCAGAATGGGTTGCCCCACTCCCTTTATAGCTTCTCTGGCCTCAGTTAACCCTGGAGATTACGTGAAGGGAAAATGAAAAGTTACTTGCTGACATCTGGTAGAGCCTTGACTCCTTCAGGTATTGTGGGTGACTCACTCCGATCCTTCCTCCTCTCTGGCAGCCTCTGCTGCCTACATGGATGCAGTTCTGCTCATGCATCTGCATCCTGGTAAACTACATCCACAGCGGAGGTTGTTCTAGTCCACCTGGTTAATAATAAACACACCAGTAAAACTACCACCACTGCTTCATCGTGGTTGTGTAAGCATAAATCTGTCAGTAGATCAGGCTTTCTTCCAGGGATGAGGAATGCCTATGAGGGTGGAAACTAAAGAGATCCAGGAGGCTGCTTATTAGGAAGCTTTGTCTGTCTGCTGTGCAAATAGGATTATGATATGGCCCTGGGTTCCTGCTGTTTGGGTTGTAGAGCTTTGGTTATCTTTCCTTCATATCTCTTGAGAAAATGATCCCAGTTCCTAGGAAGACTCTGTTTCTGGGCATGCATGTGATGTGCAGAGGTCTAGCTATGGAAGCCAGAGTTGGTAGCTACCCAACTGGGATGACCCTGTGGCAAGAAGTCCTAGTGGAGTGGCAGAGAAAGGCTAATCCAGACAAAGCTACTGCAGCCACGTGGCTATGGGGACGTGGCCTTGTGCCTCCAGACCCTGCTGTGTGTGAGCATGGACTCTGAGCTGGCGGTCTCACTGTTGCCCTTCCTCAGATGGTGCTGCCATGTCTCAAAAGAAATGGTTGGGCAGCCCTCTTTGGTATCACCCCGTGCTGTTCTGCTCCTTCACCTCCATTCAAGCTCTCCCAATCTCTGTGCAACTCTAAAGAAAACCGTGTGAGTGATGGCTGAAAGATAGCACTGGAAAAAGGGTGGTTTTGTGTGTGTGTGTGTCTGTTTTCATCAATAGAATCAAACCCTTCAAGAAAGATGGCAAAGTGATAAGCAAGTTGGGACAAGCACTAGGAAATCTCCAGTGGCTGTATCTTGGGCTAAGGATCTTTGGAACCCACCCTGGAGTTTAACTGGCCCAAGATCCTGCTTTTTGGTATTAGGTGGCATTCCCAAAATGTTCTTAATCATCTTGGCAGCCTGTTGAGAAGAAAAGGAAGAAGTATTTGGAGAAGTGTTTGACCTAGCCCATCTCTGGGTYACAAAGGTAGAAGTGTTCTTCAGGGCTGTCTAATCTGATTTCCCTTGTGATGGAGGCCAGAAGATTTCRCTGATTTCTGCATCTACTGCAGCATGGGTGGGTTTTATTTGTAGTCTAAAAACAGTGATGGCCTCTGACTCCACCGGAGGCTACTGTTGCTAATTAGATGGAATCATGTCCCTGTCTCTGTTTCGGTCACATACTGTGTGAGACCTTGGGTTTCACTGGGGATCAGGTTTTTGGGAATACCCTTTCCTTCCAGAACAATGTAAATAGCTTGTCGGCCAACATCATGGGCTTTCAGAACTTAATGGCTTTCCTAATTTTGGAAGGTATTTGCACGTAACGACCAGCCTTGCAGACATCAGTAGCTAATAGCTCCTGCGGGRAAGGCCAGCGTGTGGTTAATCTATGTGACGATAACTGCGCAGTGCTATTGCAGAACAGCACTTTCTGGAAATCGTTTTTGCCTGTTCGTTCTCCATCATTTACCTTCCRCATCCCAGCAGAGCTGCATCCTTCACGCGGGCGCTTGCTTGGTCTGCTCGGATTCCAGGGGGAAATAGCGAAGGTCCTTCAATCTGAGACACTTGAACCAATTTCTCCCAATCTTTTGGGGACTCATGCTTATGCCAAGGTAAACCTGGGTTTTCTCAGAGATGATTAATATACTATCTCTGCCTATAACATGTGGGAAGGCTGTTATTGGTATATGCTGCCCACTTGCTGCATCAAGCTGCCACGACAACAGTGGCTGCTGCTGGGGAAGCTGCACGAGTGTAAATGGATGGACGTGTCCATGGTCAGCGGTGTTCTGCTGCCCAGAATTTTGTCTCTGACACTGAGGCTGTAGTGATTGAGCTGGCAAATCCTTTGTGTTTGCCCTTCGAACTGGCCAGCCTGTCTGTTGTGCTCGACGTGAACATCCCGTGCGTTGAACCGAGCGCTGTCCAGAGCCCCTGGCTGCCCAAAGCCGCCCGGGAGCGCCGGCGCTTCGGAGAGCGGCGCAGCACGACCCAGAGCCRCCCGTGTGCGGGGCCTTCCTGGTGACTCGGGGGCCTGCTGCAGAACAGTTCGGGGCTTTTGCTTTTAAGCTTGGAAATAACAACTGCGTGTTGCATGATTCATAATTGTCCAGCAGGGAATCTGCAAATGCCAGCCTGTGATCCGCGCCTGCCAAATTCTTCTACAGCTCTGGTGGGTAGCTAGTTCAGAAATTATTTTATTTTATTTTATTTTATTTTATTTTATTTTATTTTATTTTATTTTATTTTATTTTATTTTATTTTATTTTATTTTATTTTATTTTATT